>QANZ01020707.1:0-11871 GCA_003254925.1 Chamaecrista fasciculata | reverse complement strand
TGTCTCCACAGGGTGACCACCAATCACACCTCAGACACTAGTTTTACGGTCTGCGTCTTCACGCGACCAACCCTTGTTGTAGAATCAGCAATCGTGCTCCGCTTGGAAACTCTTTCCAACTCACGATGCCATCAGTTTAGGAGAAACACGTACTCATACTGCGATTTAGATACATCTTGGTAGTTTTTGGAAAACGGGCACCTGTGCAACCCCTTACACATTAATTCCACCATAAACCAAGAATTCATCCTTAGTTCTTCCTAAGTACTTAAGGATGCTTATGACAATGGTCCAATGATACTCACCAGGGTCTCGTTGGAAACGGCTTGTCATGCTCAGGGCAAACGACACATCGGGTCGAGTACATAGCATGACAGATCCTATTGCCAAAGCATAAGGGATGCCACTCATGCGCCCTCGCTTAACAAATGTCTTGGGACACTGTTTTTTGCTCAGGGTCAATCCTTGATTCATCGCCATGAATCCCTCTTGGAGTCTTGCATACTGAACCCCTTCAGTACCTCATCCAAATAAGTACTCTGACTCGATCCAAGAAGCCTACAAGATCTATCTCTATAGATCTTAATGCCTAGAACATAGGCAGCTTCTCAGTCCTTCATTGAAAACAATTTTCACAACCAAGATTCACAATCTTTAAGGTTGGAATATTATTTTCAATGAGCAATATGTCATTGACATATAGCACCAAGAACACAATCGTGCTCCCACTAACCTTCTTGTAAACACAAGGCTCGTCAGCGTTTTGTAAGAAGCCAAACTCCTTTGACTACCTCATCAAAACGACGATTCCAACTCCTGGATGCTTGCTTCAATCCATGAATGGATTCCTGAAGCTTGTACATCTTTCCTGGTTCCTCTGGATATACAAACCCCTCAGGTTGTGTCACGTACACATCCTCGGGCAGCCTTCTTCTAAGGAATGCTGTTTTGACATCTATTTGCCATATCTCATATTCATAATATGCGGCTATGGCAAGCAGGATCCTAATGGACTTGGCTATTGCAACAGGCGAGAACGTTTCGTCATCCCATGACGTTGCGTAAACCCTTTGCAACTAGCCTCGCCTTGAAGACGTTGATGTTGCCTTCCATGTCGGTTTTCTCCTTGAAAACCCACTTGCACCCTACGGGTTTTACCCCTTCGGGTGAAGCGACCAAGGTCCATACCCTTTTGTTATACATGGATTGCATCTCAGCCTTCATGGCTTCAACCCATTTCTCAGAGTTGGGATCCACGATAGCTTCTTGATAGGTGGTAGGCTCACCACGCTCCATGAGCAACGCATCCCTGCTCTCAATGACCAAAGATCCCCATCTTTGAAATTGAGAACGTGTTCTATCACAACTTCGTTGTCCTTGTGTTATTAGAGGAGCTTCCACAACACCTTGTGGTTCTTCTCTAGTTTCCGTCTGTGCCTCTGAAGTGCTTTGTGGATCTTGAACTCCTTCAAGATCTCCCTTACTCCCACTGTTTCTTTTGGAAACAAGATCCTTCTCTAAGAAGATCAACTTTTGACTACAAACACTTTGTTGTCAGATGGGCAGTAAACATAGTATCCCCTTGTTTCCTTGGGGTACCCTACAAGCACCTTTTGGGAGATAGTTTATCGTTTTCTTAACGTAAACTTCACACCCCAAATTTGTGATAAGACACTATGGGACTCCTCCCATCCATATCTCATTTGGTGTCTTCTCAACTTCCTTAGACGGAACACGGTTAAGTGTGAACACGGCAGCTTCTAAAGCATATCCTCAAAAGGATCGCGGTAGATCAGTTTGACTCATCATAGATCGAACCATATCTAATAGAGTTCGATTCCTCCTCTCGGAAACACCATTACCATGGGGTTTTCAGAAGGGGTAAGTCGTGAGACCATCTCACAGCTTCTAAAATGATCAACAAATTCTTGACTCAAATGCTCGTCTTCTCGATCGGATCGAAAGACCTTGATTTTCTTGTCAAGTTAGTTCTCTACTTCTCTTTGAAATCTCCATTTCAAAAGACTCAGTGAAAAGCGCCTTTGTCATTTTTCCAAGTAAGCGAGATTCGCAAGCATCATATGATTCAAAATCAAATGACCTTGGAAGTCCATCTCTATGGAGCTTCTCTAGGCGTCTCTCGTTTATATGGCCTAAACGACAATGCCAAAGGTATATAGGATTAGACTCACTAATCTCAATCCTTTTCGTATCAATGTTATAGATATTGTTATCGTATTAACGTTCAAATTTCAAGATGCAATGATTTCTTTTCAAATCACCATAAGCAAATAATCATCATCTTTATAAATCGAACACCATTCTTTTCAGTTCACACACATGCAAAACCTTCCTTATCAAATAAGAAAGAGAAGCATTGTTTGAACTTTAAAGAAGGTACATGATAACAATATTCTAAGCCCAGAGGGCAAAACAAGCTCGCATGTTCCTACAGCAACAGCAGCAACCCTTGCTCTATTGCCTTCTCGTAGGTCCATCTCGCTTCTGTCCAGCTTTCTACTGTCTCTAAGACCCTTCACATCAAATGTGAAAACCACATGCTGTATCTAATACATAAGCGGTTATAGTAGACAAGTGAACGTCTATAACGAAGATACCAGATGTAGAGATCTCATCTCTCCTTTTATTTATTTGATCTTCCCAATACAATTTGCAATTTCTCCAAAAGGCAAATTGCATCCTTTGAAAGCCTTGCCTTCTTGGCAGGTAGTGGGTCAGGCTCAGCCGCTGGCTTGGTCCCACCAAACTCGGCGTCTCCTTTCCTCTTTCCTTTGCCCTTCCCTTTCCCCTGATTTTGGAACGTTTCCATGAGATGTGTGACCATCTCAACAGCCAACAATATTCCCTTGTTCAACTCCTTGAACTATTGTGGCTAGCATTAGGCAAGCAACGTCCATAGAGTCATCGAAGTGCTTCTCCAAGCAATTCTTTATGCTCTTGGAGCGTTCTTGGCATGCTCATCATGGGAGGGATTTCTAGGACATAAAATTTCCTTTTGTTGGGTGAGAACAAATCTCATATTACAAAACCAGTCGAGGAAGTCAGCAGCTTCCTTCGTTGGGTTGAGAACACTTCTCAAATTACAATACCAGTTAAGGAATTTTGTCCTAGACAACTTGTCCTTCTCAAGGACAGATCGCAGTGGTAGTGATGAACTATTAATTTTGCCATTGATTCTACAACTTAAGATATGAAAAGTTTTAAATAGCAGGAATATATCCACCATTTTATAAAACCCAGTAAAATTTATTATTGGTGGCTAAGACCCATATTTCACCAAAGTTTACCGTCGCGGAGGGCGATCATGCACCCTTTGGTTATTTAGGTAGGTAACTCTTTACCAATCACATCCTATGTGACTCTTAGATCTTTATGGGACTGTATCATCATATGATACTTATTATGGCATGTTTATCCCATCTAATGCCTTGAGGTCCAAAACCGTTTTGATAACCCCATTAAGTCACACAATAAAACTTGTGAATGGCTAGGCCCAAACGACGAGGCCGAAGCCCAGCCCCATATCATCAAGGTCCCACTAAACACGTGTCGCGGAGGGCGGTCACCGCATTTAATGTACCAAGACTTCAATGGGCGTCGAACTGAAAACCCCCATTCACCCGTGTCTCCTCAAGGTCAAGGTAGATACGTGTCGCGGAGGGCCATCACCGCTCTACGAAGAACGAGATTTCAACAGGGTGTTTTATTGACGGCATTGAAACTTAAGATTTTCTAAAAGGGTTTGATTTTTAAAAGTTCCGTTTTTATAGTTTAATTTTGAAACTCCTTTTAAAATTAAACGAGTCATGCCACATGTTTATTACCCCATGTATCATATACATATAAACATGTGCACGGATCTTGCATCATATGCAAAATCCCACGCTCGTATCGTATACGTGTTTGTTGCGCTTAAAAGGGGTAAATAGCATGTTAAAATCGCGTCCTAAACATACATCTAGCGCTTTGTATCACATACAAACTAAATGTAAAGCAGATATATACCGTGTTTAGATATGGCCCACCTATCCTAATAATTCTCCCAAGCCAATGAGAGAATTTTTCTAAAAAGAAAAGCAAAATTACAAGAGAGTAAACCCCAGTTACATTGAGGTATAAACTGAAAAGTAAAATTACATCGGATAGAGGGAGACGACACGCAGGCCGTATACACCAAAAACCTAGAGCCATATCCAACACCACACAATTACATATACGAACAATTCATACATTTATGTCAAACACGGTATATTGGCAACACATATCAAAAACGATTTTTGTATTGTGTTTAATTTAGGGTTGTGCAATTTTAACATGCCTTTTCTTGAATTTAGGCCCATTATCAATAATTATAAAATTCAGGAATCATATTCAAGAATTTTAATTATTGACCCAAAAATTTTAAAATTCATAATTTTAATAAATTTTCAGTCACCCATATAATATTATAATTAAAACACCTTTTAACTATAATTATACAAGAATTTCGATTTTGGCCTAAATAATCAAGAAAAATTTCCAAATCAATCAAATTGATTTCTTTATGTATCATATACATAAATTTGCACCTTTTCTTGTAGATTCAATTTTAAGAAAAATGTTCGGTGGATTTTTTTCGTGAAACCAAAAACAGGATTGAAACTGGTAAAACACGCCAAGCATACATCACATGTACACAAAAAATGATTTTAAATCCAGGACTAGCGTGGCTCTAATACCACTGTTGGGAAATCCCAGGAAAATACGCAGCAGAAGCAAAAGTATAAAACAAAAATTTAATGCGCTCCCAAAGATTTCCAACCCTGAGATCCGCTAGTTGAATTTAAAACCAGATACGAAAAGTGTTATACCTCAAGCTTTCAATCGGATGGTTAAACTAGGCGAGTCTGAGAAGTCCGTTTGCAACGTCCTTCCTCCACCGGTGATCCACACGAACTGTTTCCCGAACACAAGGTGGTAGCCTTCTGTTTCTTTCTCCAAAGAAACAAGGGATCGAATCTACAGTTGTTGAACTCAAGAACTCCTTCTTTGAATTCAAGCTAGGTGGCGCAACAATGGAGAAGACAGCAACAAAACTCCCTTTGTTCTTCTTCTCTCAAAAACCCTAGGAACCCACAACTTCGAATTTCTCTCTAACTCCTTAGGAGAAAATCGACTTCTCTCTCTAGGAAGGTGGGTGGCGAATTTTCTCTCTCTACAAGGATGAAAATCGACTTGCCAAAATGAATTAGGGTTTCTCACATGTGTGTGTGGGCTAGGCAACTTTACGCTTATATAATTACCAAAATTATGGAAATTTTATAAATATAAAATCATGACATTACAATAATATCATATTTTAAGACTTGAATATCTAATTAAAATATAACCATAATATTTTAATTCAAATTCAAATTGCTATCTTGGAGAATCAAATGGAAGATCAAATCTTCCCTTGGGTCCCACTAGATAGGTGCCTTATGCCTTCATATTTAAAGGAATTTTATAAATCAAAAATGACTCCTAACTTTTAGGAAGTCATAACCAATTTATTTTATCCCAATGTTTTTGAATTAAAATATTACCATAATATCTTTAATTCAAATTTTGAAACTTGAATTTAAATTCTTTATTGAATTAAAATATTACCCCAATATCTTAATTCAAATCTTGAATTTCAAATTCAAATTCAAACGCATGATTTAAATTAATAAAACATTTCTATTAATTAAAATCACCTACAAAGAGGCGCCACCCTCTATATTAATATTGGGGAATTTTATAAATCAATAATCTCCTAACTTTTAGGAACCTTATCTGATTTATTTTTACCTAATATTTTAATTGTAAATAATTAATCTCTATTAATCATTTAACAATTATTTAAACTGTAGAAAATTTAAGACAAGACATAATGTCCCAGACATTTCCTCTGTGTCTTAAATTAGGCCACCGGAGTGACCCACGAATTACTCTAATTCGTGTCCCTCATAAAAGGTGTTCTAATCCCGCTCGTGTGTGACCCAGCAGGCCCCACGTGAAGTTGGCAGCAGGTCATCCCTATGACCTACAAGTCGTGAGCGGACTCTAGCAAGCCATCACGACTACCCAAAACACGTGAGTTATCGTTTGTTACCAAAACCGATTTAAGCTTAGTACCACCTTGTCATAGACCCTATTGTCACACGATATCTTGGTTATGGATTAGGCACAGGAAAGTCATCCTTAATCCAACCACAACTTTCTCGATCTCCTGAGTAAGTCCCATTTACCAGCGTGGCCATGCATTTCCTTGGACAGAGTCATCGAGGGCGGCAGTTAGATATCTCTCATTTAATGAGGGACAAAATCCCATTTTGGCCAACCCACCTTCCTCAGCACGGCAATCAACCAAACCCGTACCTAGCCCTTATGGCTACCGTGCTACGGGCAACGTTAGACTAGGCCAAAGTTTGACAACTGCAACGCCGGAATAATGATGACCTCAGGTCTAAGGCGTCGTGACAGGCGTACAGGAGAGGCAAGCTGATGACTAAACCCATGCAGGACTCTCCGGGTCAGTCCAGCAACTCGTAACCCCTTAGGTAATTGCACCATGACTCTCGTACCAACATCTAGTGCATGCATCTCTATGCACCGAGGTCATGCTGGTCTTAGTTCATTTCAAGTTCCCACTTGAATGAGCGACCAGGGACAGTTTAGATTAATTATCTCATAATTAATCACGGACTGTTATCATAGTAAACATGCTAATAATATGATAACCATTAATTTATCTCCATAAATTAATTAATATGTTCACAATATATTTATAAAATGATTGGCCCTAGGGCACAATCTCCAACACTTAGACCTTTCGGCATACCAACGAAGTAGCCACTAATGGTCCTTGGGTCCAACTTCTTCTCTTGTGGGTTATAAATTCTCACTTCAGACGGACAACCCCAAATGCGCATATGTCTTAAACTCGGTTTCCAACCTTTCATTAACTCAAATGGTGTTTTTTCAGCAGCCTTTGTTGGAACTCGATTAAGAATATACACAGTCGTCTTAAGTGCCTCAATCCACAAGAACTTAGGAAGATTGGAGCTACTAAGCATGCTCCGCACCATGTCTAATAATGTCCTGTTTCTTCTCTCTGCAACACCATTCTGATCAGGAGAACCAGGCATAGTGTATTAAGCAACAATCCCATTTTCTTGAAGAAACTTTGCAAATGGACCAGGTGCTTGTCCTTCTTCAGTGTATTTACCATAGTACTCACCACCTCTATCCGATCTCACTATCTTAATTTGTTTGTCACATTGTTTCTCTACCTCCGCTTTAAAAACCTTAAAAGCATTTAGTGCCTCATTCTTATTATCAAGCAGATAAAGATACATGTATCGTGAGTAATCGTCAATAAAGGTGATAAAGTATTTCTGACCACTTAAGTCCATACTAGGACTACATTTATCAGTATGTATGATTTCTAATAAAGTAGAACTCCTCTTAGCACCTTTCTTGCACATATTAGTCCGCTTACCCTTAATGCAGTCTATAAAAGTTTCAAAATCAGTAAAGTCAAGAGTATTTAACACTCCTTCCTTTACTAATCTTTTAACTCTCTCTTTCGAGATATGACCAAGCCTACGATGCCACAACATAGAAGAATTTTCTTTAGTAACACAAATGGAAACATGCATCGCATCATATGACTTATTGTCTTGTAATTGAATTTGAAAAAGACCATCACAAATTGTACCATTCCCAACAAAATCAGATTTATAAAATAACTTCACCATATGATCAGAAAATTCAAAACCATATCCCAAGGGTAAAAGTCTTGATACAGAAATTAAATTTCTTGAAAAACATGGTACATAGAAAGTCCTATCCAAAATCAAAACAAAACCATTATTCAATATTATTTTGCATGTTCCAATAGCCTTAACAAGTGAACCCATCTTGTTGCCTGAATAGATGTATTGCTCACTTCCCGTCGGCTTCCTTTGGTTTTGAAAACCCTGTAAGGAATTCGAAATATGGATTGTAGCACCCGAATCAATCCACCAAGTGTTACTACCAACATCTACTAAATTAGATTCATAACGAACTAATGAGATTGAGTTACCTTTCTTTTCAAGTCAAGCCTTAAATTTCTCACAGTCCTTCTTCACATGCCCTTTCTTTTTACTGAAAAAGCACTTAGACTGCTTCTTAAAATTGTTGGGAATTCTAGGCGCCTAACGCAGCGGAAGCAAATATAAAATTTAAAATTAAAACGCGCCAAGTCCTAAAATTCCCGAACGGATCCGCTAGCAGAATTTAAAACCTGTTAAGATAGTGGTATACCTCACGAGTTTCAATCAGTTGGTTGTACAAGGCGTGTGCAAGGAGTCCACTCGCAGCGTCCTCCCTCTGCCGGTAATCCACACGAACAGTTTTCTGGGCACCAAGGTGCTAGCCTTCCGTTCTTTTCTCCAAAAGAACTAGGGACCAATCTACAGTATTTGACTTCAAGAACTCCTTCTTGAATCAAGAACAAGGTGGCGCAAATTGAGAATTCCCTACAAGAACTCCTTCTTGTTTTCTCCACTTTCACAAACCCTAATTTTTGGTAACTGCAAATCGAATTACCTAACTCCTTAGGCAGAGTCGATTTTTCCTCTCTCAACTCTTGGGAGCTAGAAATTCTCACTGAGTGAGCTAGGGTTCTTGGAGGTGGCGATTTTCTCTCTCTCTACAAGGAGGATGAAAATTGCACAAATGAATTCTCTCATTCTTAGCCCTAGGCTCTTTATAATTATTTTTAGAGCATTATTATAATTCCAAATTATAATAATATGGCTTCATGAATTGAATTTCAAATTGAAATATTACCATAATATTTAATTCAAATTCAAATTGCAATCTTTTGAGAATCAAATTGGAAAATCAAATCTTCCAAGATCCTCATGTTCATGCGCCATGCTCCCTCTCAATATCCTTGGAATTTTATAAATCAAAAACCTTCCTAACTCTTAGGAAGTCATGATTCTCCAAAGATTCTATGATTCAAATCTTTTGATATCTATATCAAATCTTTTGAATTCAAACTCATGATTTAAATTAATAAAACAATTTTATTAATCTAAATTCATCTCATGAGGCGCCACCCTCATATATATATTGGGGAATTTTATAAATCAATAATTTCCTAACTTTTAGGAAACTTATCTGATTTATTTTTCCCTAATATTTTAATTGTAAATAATTGAGTAAACTACCAAATTGGTCCCTGGATTATTGGCTCGCTGACAAATTGATCCTTGATTTTAGGAAATTGACAAATAGGTCCTCAAATTTTTCTAACGAGTCAAATAGGTCCCCGAATTTTTCTAACGTTAGTCAAATAGGTCCCCAAATAACATGCACAGAAGGACCTATTTGACAAATGTTAGAAAAATTCGAGGACCTATTTGACTCGTTAGAAAAATTCGGGGACCTATTTGTCAATTTCCTAAATTCGGGGACCAATCTGTCAGCAAGTTAATAATCCAGGGACCAATTTAGTAGTTTACTCGTAAATAATTAATCCCTATTAATCATTTAACAATTATTATATTTAAACTTGTCTCACAAATTTAAATATTTCACAGCTGTAGATTAATTAAGACAAGACTTAATGTCCCAGACATTTTTGCTGTCTTAAATCGTGCCACCGGAGTGACCCACGAATTAACCCTAATTCGTGTCCCTTTTAAACGGTGTCCTGATCCTGCTCATGTGTGACCTAGCAGGCCCCACGTGAAATTGGCAGCAAGTCATCTCCATGACCTACAAGTCGTGAGCGGACTCTAGCAAGCCATCACAACTACCCAAAACACGTGAGTTATCGTTTTTACCAAAACCGACTTAACCTTAGTACCACCTTGTCATAGACCCTATTGTCACACGATATCTTGGTCATGGATTAGGCACAAGAAAGTCATCCATAATCCAAACCTCAACTTTCTCGATTTCCTGAGTAAGTCCCCTTTTCCAGCGTGGCCACGCATTTCCTGAACAGACTCATCGAGGGCGCCAGTTAGATATCTCTCATTTAACGAGGGACAAAATCCCATCTTGGCCAATCCACATTCCTCAGCACGGCAATCAACCAAACCCGTATCTAGCCCTTATAGCTACCCTGCTATGGGCAAGGTTAGACTAGGCCAAAGTCTGACAACTGCAACGCCGGAATAATGATGACCTCAGGTCTAAGGCGTCGTGACAGGTGTACAGGAGAGGCAAGCTGATGACTAAACCCATGCAGGACTCTCCGGGTCAGTCCAGCAACTCGTAACCCCTTACGTAATTGCACCATGACTCTCGTCCCAGCATCTAGTGCATGCATCTCTATGCACCGAGGTCATGCTGGTCTTAGTTCATTTTTGTTCCCACGAAAACAATCGACCAGGGACAGTTTAGACTAATTATCTCATAATTAATCACAGACTGGTATCATAGTAAACATGCTAATAATATGATAACCATTAATTTATCTCCATAAATTAATCAATATGTTCAAAACATATTTATAAAATGATTGGCCCTAGGGCACAATCTCCAACAGACTCCCATTTGCACTAGGTACAATCATTAATCAAACTGTTCCTACACTAGGAACATCCATTAATGTGTCTAATCACCATTTGACATTACATGACGCTGTTGGGAAATCCCCAGGGAAACACGCAGCGGAAGAAACGTAAATTAAAAAAAAAACTTGCGCCCCCGAGGAAAACCCACCCTGAGATCCGCTAGCTGAATTTAAAACCAGATACGAAAAGTGTTATACCTCAGGCTTTCAATCGGATTGGTGATACTGGTGAGTCTAGAAGTCCGTCTCCACGTCCTTCCTCTACCGGTGATCCACACGAACAGTTTCCCGAACACGAGGTGCTAGACTCCACGCCTCTTTCTCCAAAGAGACTCGGGATCCAATCTACAGATTATGAATTCAGGAACTCTTTCTCTGAACTCCAGGTGGATGGCGCCACAGATCAACAATCAGCAACAAAACTCCTTTTGTTCTATTGTTGTCTACAAACCCTTAGAACCCACAACTTTCGATAACTCCTCTAACTCCTTAGAAGAAAATCGACTTCTCTCTCTAGGAAGGTGGGTGTCGAAATTTTCTCTCTCTACAAGGAGGAATTCGACTTCTCTCTTTTGGTGAGCTACGGTTTCACAATGTGCATGACATGACCAAGTGTGTGGAGCTAGGCGACTTTCTTAGGTTTATATTTACTAAAATTACACTAATTTTATAAATATAAAATCTATGATATTCTTATAATATCATATATTAGGCTTTGAATATCTAATTAAAATATTCCTAGAATATCTTAATTCAAATTCAAATAACCAACTCATAGAATCAAATTTGAAGATCAAATCTTCCAATGGGACCCATGAGCTAGGCGCCTACTTGCTCCATTTATTTGGGAATTTTATAAATCAAAAATAACTCCTAAAATTAAGGAGCCATAACCAACTTATTTTATCCCAAGGTTTTTGAATTAAAATATTACAATAATATCTTTAATTCAAATTTTGAATTTTGAATTTAGTTTCTTTATTGAATTAAAATATTACCCCAATATCTTAATTCAAATCTAGAATCTCAAATTCAAATTCAAATTCATGACTTAAATTAATAAAACATTTTTATTAATTAAATCACCTATAAATGAGGCGCCGCCCTCAAATAAATATTAGGGAATTTTATAAATTAATAATCTCCTAACTTTTAGGAATTATTTAATTTATTATTTCCCAATATTTAAATTGCAAATAATTAATCTCTATTAATTATTTACTAATTATTTAAATCATGTAGAAAATTTAAGACAAGACATAATGTCC
>QANZ01020676.1:171592-207531 GCA_003254925.1 Chamaecrista fasciculata | reverse complement strand
TTATTTTATAAAAAAAAGTATTTCTAATTTTTTTTTGAAATGAAAAATGGTCACATGAAGCACGGTCACATCTCCAGTAGCAGCCAGCAGTACAATTCCAGAAAAAACGACAGAGTGAACAGGAAGTTACAAAACCGCTTTTTCCTTCACTTTATTTGCAAACTATTTGTCATCGCACCCCACCTCGTGTTCTTCACTTCTTCATGTATTAATTCCTTGTTCATCAATTCAGTAGTGGTCTCGACTCTCCATGGAAAACAACTATCAGCCTCTGCCTTCCAACTATGTCTCTTTCGCTCAACTCCAAGAGCGCTGGCTCAAGCAAAAGGAACTAGAAAAAGAAAAGGAAAAGGAAAAGGAAGAGCAAATCAAACAGGAACAGGAACAGGAACAACAAAAACAACAGCCGAAGCTTCACCAGTACAATCCTCGTCAACGCCGACAACCACAACCCAAGGGGCACCAGCGAGCATGGCGGGTCATTCAAACTGGTGGAGCCGATGAGAATCGCCGCCACAAGAAACTTGGGCCTCAAAATTGGGATTCCTCGCGAAGCAATCACTTTGACCTCGGGGACGATGGTGAAAAGGGCGAGAGTTTGGAGGCCAAGACCAATATGGGAGATGAAAATGCTGGCCCTAATGGTAAGAGAGGGGAATCGAAGAAGGAGGGGAAGAAATTGACTGGGAAACCTAGGGAAGACAAGGAAGACGATTGTGAAAAGCGCAAGAGTTTGGAGGCAAAGATCGATGTCGGAGATGAAAATGCTGGCCCTAATGTTAAGAGAGGGGAACGGAAGAAGGAGGGGAAAAAAGTGACTGGGAAACCTAGGGAAGACAAGGAAGACCATTGTGAAAAGCATAAGAGTTTGGAGGCAAAGACTGATGTCGGAGCTGAAAATGCTGGCCCTAATGGTAAGAGAGGGGAACCGAAGAAGGCGTTGAAGAAAGTGACTGGGAAACCTAGGGAAGACAAGGAGGAGAACAAATTGGGTGAAGATGCAGCACAATCGACAATGAAGGATGACAAAATGCAAATCAAAAGTGAACTGAACGATGAGAGTAATAATTTGAAATTAGGGAAGTTATCAATGAACTCTGTGAGTGAGAAGCAGAATGGCAGATTAAGGGGACATTATAACTATAGAAGTTTCCATGGCTCTCAGCGGAATTATGGTGGCAGATTTCGCGAGCAACATGTACAGAGGAAGCAAAGAGGTGAGAAGATGGTTTGGGTTAGAAAGAATGAGGATTCTGCTGGCAATGTTGGGGTTTATTGAGATAGCTAGTGGCACATAAACAGGATAGTTGTTGTTGTTGTCGTTGGAGCAGTCATTGTGATACCTGGTGAGCAAATAATAGCTTAGTTTCCAGAGATAGGGAATAGGCTAGTTTTTGTTTTTGTTCGTGCTCTTGTTCAGACTGTCTAGGATTTTTCTAGTTTCTTCGTTTTATACTATCAAAGCATCAATGATTGAGAATTGCATGAGCAAGTATAACAACTCTTACCTTGCTAAGACATATTATCTATGTTATTCTGATATTGCAAGATGTTAAATATATAGTTCATTGTTTAGTTGTTTGGGTAGCATTCTCAATTTTTTCATCTTAACTGTTGAATGCCAACCTAATTAGTAACTAGTGAGCATTCAAGCAGGTCGTCCATCCTGATAATGGGTCTATTGTGCTGATATCAGGTCTTTTATAACTTTGATTCTAATTTTTTAACCTAGTTTTGATAAACCTTCGGAATTGCTTTTCAATTAATAAGCATTATGAGCATGTCTTATCCTGAGTCTAATATATCTGAGCCTTGGTCTAAAAGTTTGCAGCAATTTCTACCATTGAGGAAAAAATGAAAAAAATGAAAGACTGGAATCTATAGTTGTATGTGGTGAAAACGAAATAATCCATTCATCATCGCCGCAACAATGCACTACGAACGTGTCATGATTTTTGAACGAACTTCACCTCATCAGGAGTATTACAGTGTCAAGAATTCAATATAACTCGAATTTAGAACGGAAATTTGAAAACTCAAATTGGCCATATTGCAGACAGTTTGTTCATTTAGATGATAGCTTCGAATAATGAGATATAGGTTTTAAGGGAGTTTAATATGTCCTAATCATGATTGCATCAGTTTCTTTTTTTGAGACTTTTGAAAAAAAATATGATGTCCATCAATTCAGTTAGCCGTTATCCAGTGATTATTAGCAATAATGGCCTATAATTTCAAACTTTGTAACTCTTCGAACCATAACTTTTGATAATTTGGTCATTCAACCTTGAATTTGAATAATTATAATTAAGGAATAATCCTTTTAAATAGAGAGTGAACAACCACTTTCACAGGCTCAACATTTAGTTCTTGAAAAGATGGCTCAAAATTGTTGCAGCAAAAAGCCAGAGGAGGTGGTGCAGCCACATCCAGTCAAAGAGCAATTACCTGGTGTCCAATATTGCATAAACAGTCCCCCTCCATGGCGTCAGTAAACTTTCTTTGTTTTCTCTCCTTTTATCGCAGCATCACTTTCATGTCAATTTTTATATTTCATGTTTTTTCAACGTGAATGTATGATAGTGATCTAGCTCAACTTGTTGCCATTATGCAGCTGAAGCTGTGGTGTTGGGGTTCCAGCACTATTTTTTAACACTTGGCATGACAGTTCTGGTTCCTACTATACTTGTTCCTCAAATGGGTGGGGGCAATGTAAGCACTTGTTCGATTCTCATTTGCTTTTCATGTCAATTGAGTCTTACTCTTATCTTTTTAACTCAAATATTCATTCTATGTAGGCTGAGAAGGGCAGGGTGATACAGAGCCTGTTGTTTGTTTCGGGACTAAGCACATTCTTACAATCTTTGTTTGGTACCAGACTTCCAACTGTGGTTGTTGGTTCATTTACTTACTTGATTCCTACAATTTCAATCATCCAGGCCAAAAGATATAGTTCATATACCGATCCTTATGAGGTTCATCACAGAATATTTGCTATCTCTTCTTTTCCTACATCTCTTAATTGTCTTGCTGACTTGGTCCATATGGGTGACTTTCTCAGAGGTTCACTCATACAATTCGAGGGATACAAGGTGCCTTGATTGTAAGTGCATGTTTCCAGATGGTTATGGGATTCTTGGGCTTTTGGAGAAACACTATCAGGTTGCCACATCGGTTGCTCAAATCCCTCAAATCACTATATTTGGGACTTGTGTATCTTACCCGTTATCTGCTTGTTGATTTGCTGATTTAGGTTTCTCAGCCCACTTTCTGTTGTCCCATATGTGACATTCACTGGACTTGGTCTCTACTTTCTTGGTTTCCCTATGGTAAACGGTCATATAGATTGTTTCACATCTCATTCAAGCATGTGACCTCTTGCTTCTTTTGTTATATAACTTGTTTAATCATCTGCAAAGTGGCCTTCTCTATGTTTTATGTTTTACAATAGACTTACACTATTTCACTCTCACAGTTGGCAAAATGTGTTGAAATAGGGGTTCCAGCATTAGTTGTTATGGTGTTCATCTCACAGGCAAGTAGTTAATTTTTCACCATGTATACTTTAATGAGTTGTCAATAGTATCTTTGTGAGGAGTTAAGATATTTATGCTTCTGCAGTATCTTCACCGTTATCTAGCAACTGAGAGACCTATCTGTGACCGATATGCGGTGCTGATTTCGGCTGCAAGTGTATGGTTATATGCACAGATTCTAACTTCAAGCACAGTGTATAATCACAAGTCTGAAAGTACACAGACTAGCTGCCGTACCGATCGTGCTGGACTTATTAGCACATCTCCATGGTAAGATTTTGTATGGTGTACCGTGCTTGCTATTGATGATTGTCCCATTTTCTACTCAATATATACTAACAATCTCTTCAGGAGCAACATCTGTATTCTCTTTTGAAAAAGGCATACTATCCTTATTTTTCCGAAAGAATTATTATATGTTCTTGGGTAGTATCAACATCAACTAATTAAAGCTTCTAAATCTATGGTTCACCTTCGCCTTCATCTTTAGATGATAACAAATCTTTGTTTTCATGAAGGATATATATTCCTTACCCCTTCCAATGGGGCAGCCCTACTTTTAATGCAGGAGAAGCTTTTGCTATGATGGCTGCTTCATTTGTTTCTCTTTTTGAGGTAACTCTCTTGAACTGAGATCCATATCTTTCAATCATTAGATCCTCAATTGAGTTTGCCTCAAGTATTTACTTTTTTCTTTGTTTCCCAGTCAACTGGTACCTTTTATGCTGTAGCAAGATATGGAAGTGCCACACCTGTGCCGCCATCTGTTATTGGTCGTGGAGCAGGATGGATGGTGGGATTTATTATGTTTTTCCAAATTTCACTTTAGTTTTGAACATAAAACTCACTATGAATAACTACGTGCGTCGTCGCTATTATTGTGATCACAGGGTGTAAGCGTTTTGCTCAACGGCATGTTCGGTTCTGTAACGGGGAGCACAGCATCAGTGTAAGAGTTTTCTCGGACAATCATGATTTTGTTCATAATGCAAATTATACATATTACTATAGTATAAGTCCTAGTCTTGTCTTTATGTTGTTCTAGAAGTAATCATGTTAAATATCAGATTGTCATAGTAAAGAAAAAAGTCCTAGTCTTGTCTTAGGTGTCTTATTGCCTTTTCATCTCTCCCGTTATGTTTTTTCCTCCTGTTTCAGGGAAAATGCAGGTTTATTAGCCTTGACAAGGGTGGGAAGTCGAAGAGTCATCCAAATATCTGCTGGCTTTATGATTTTCTTCTCTTTGTTTGGTATGCTAGCCTTTGATCATGCTTTCATGCATCATTCCTCAATTTTCAGTTTCTTGAAACTCCTATTCAAGGACTTGATTAGATAATTGTTGATATATCTAATTATTCCTGGTATACTTTTCTCCTGAACCAGGTAAATTGGGCGCATTTTTTGCTTCTGTACCTTTGCCTATCATGGCAGCACTGAACTGTGTATTCTTCGGCTATGTTTGTGAGTAAACTAACTCTCTGTTTAATCCTGCTTTGTCTTCAATACATCTGAAACATTGACAAGAAACCTCGTACTTGGCACATCACATCATGCAGCTTCCGCGGGTCTTGGTTTTCTTCAGTTCTGCAATCTCAACAGCTTCAGAACCAAATTCGTATTAGGCTTTTCATTCTTCCTTGGCATCTCCATACCACAATACTTCAGAGAGTTTCTTCATGTAAATGAAGGACACGCAGGTTCCAGATGGGTGAGTCTTATATATATATCTGGTTGCATCTAGCTGTTATTTCAATCCCTTTATTAACAATTTAACATACACATACCTTGTGAGTTTTTCAGCTCCACGACATATTGATGGTTATCTTCATGTCCCATTCAACTGTGGCTGCATTGGCTGCTTTTGTTATGGATATCACACTTTCACGTGAAAATGACACAACCGGCAAAGACAGTGGCTTGCAATGGTGGGAGAAATTCAGCTTGTATAACGCCGATGTTAGGAACAATGAATTCTATGCTTTGCCATGCAGGCTCGATGAGCTTTTCCCAGCCCTTTAAGAAATCTGCTTCTTGTTATTTCCTTATGCTTTTATTAGGAGAACTTGTGGCAACTCAATTCAAAATTCGTTATGGTTTATATAGATTTAGAATTATATATACATGTCATCTTTTTATTAATTGTATTTTTGTTAAGTAGTCAATCATTAGATTCACCCTGTACCTTACTGGATCAATCAATGGGCTTGAACTAGATTGTTTTTATGTGCTATCTTTGACTTTGAAAAATAGAAAAAATAAAACAAACGAAACTTTATTCATTGTCCGGCGCAATTTTATCCAAAGCATGAAAATTAGAGCAAGGATCGATGATGAAGATATACAAATATTATACAATACAACACGTATAAAACAAACAGCTTTATTTTATAGAAAGATTTCATGAAAGATGCAATAAAGGTGGAAGCATCCGTGAGGAAAAGAAGGGAAAGATGATGAATGGTTCGTCAGCATATCAAAACGGCGGATAGGGTGAGCACATGGCTCCTTATGCCTATTTTGTCTCGCTGACCTGTGACTCTGTCTCTCAGGGATACTTTTGACATTGACAAAACTTATCTTTTAGTCCTTAAATTTATTTTGAAATTACAACTTAATCCTTAGATATTATCATATTAAAAATACATTTTTACCTATTGATCTTTTTATATAAATATCAACTAGTAGCTAATATTTTTTTAAAATATTTTTTTTTTGAAAAGCATCATGCCATATTCTGTTATAGAAAAGTTAGACGACACTTAAAAATAATCAAAAAAACTCCAATCATTACCGATTTAGGTGTTGCCAACAAAATGTTTACTATGAAAATCCTTGCATATCAGAAAAGTAGTGTTCGTCCTAAATATAAATGTCATAGACTCCTCCATCAATTTGTCAAAGCATTAAATACTTTCCGACATATATGTTCAAATCTGAGTCAAGATCGAGTATTGAAATAGAATATTTCACGAAGAAAACCTAGAACCAGAAATAGATCTGGACCAAACTCCCACAAAACTTAAGGGACAAAAGATCTCAATTATTCAAATAAAAAGCACAAAGGAAGAAAGAAAACATGAAGGAATTACAATTAATACAATTTCTCCCTGAAAATCAAAAGAAGATGAAGAAGGAAAATGAAAATAAACACTGAAAAAACAAGAGAAAATTTTTGAAGCAGAGCGTGACAGTTATTGTGCGTTTTTTTCAAAATATAGTTAAAGATCAAAAAGTGTATTTTTAATACAAGGGACTAAATAATAATTTTAGAATAATATCATAGATTAAAAATTAGATTTTAGTGGTTTTGAATTTTAATGGTGTGTGTGTGCGCGCGTGTGTCTATATATCTATATTATCCCCAAAACATGCTCATGTCTATCTGCTTCGCCGCTTTACTTTGTTCTCTTCCTCTTGAATTTTTCACCGCTGCTTCTAAATTCTAATACTCTCGCCAGTACACCAATACTTTGGCCCATCAGAGTTAAAAAAAGAAGTGGGAAATTCGCATACTATACCTATGAGTCTATTAGTCTATATAACACTTGTACCATTTGCACTATAATTTAGTGTACTTGGAATCATGTGCCTCCTCAGGATGTGTGGACACTGCCAAAGTCACCACAAAATCCGTAACATTTACTTTTAGTTTTAGGTTCACAAGTTTAGTTTACCATCACCATTCTCTTACTTCAAACACACTATAATTCTCGTCTCTGAGTGAGCAAGTCTTTAACACCAGACAGCTTTTACTAAGAATAGTAGTGCCAGTTTTCCCACCTAATTTCATGTTAATAATTTCGGGACCATAGCTATATCTAGAACCCATCATCGTCCATCGATCAACACCACATTTTTTAATTTTGTTGCCAAGTTGTCACGTTGCTGTTAAGAAAATGAAGCTCATCAAAGATATGACGTTAATCTGTGCGATTGGAAGGGATTATTTGTCCTGGTTGTGAAAGAGAAATAAAGTTGAAGGTTAAACAGGAGAAGAGAATCTCATGGAAGACTTTGAATTTCCAGAGTCGGTGGTTTTGGGACTGTTGCAATTGACAATCTTTGACCTTGGCATAACAAGGGGACCATTTAGATTATATCAATTAGCAAAGCTGTACAACAGGAAAAGAAAAGAAAAGAAAAGAAAAAAAAGAAGGAAGAAGGAGAAGAAGCCCATACTGTTACTCTACTAGTTATTGCTTCATAACTTAAAGGCTCTTTTAATTTGTACATACTATCTCTTTCTCTCTTCTCAATTTTCTTTTTCTCACACCTATCCTCCAAATTTGAAGCAATCCTATACTGTGGAACACTAAATATTAAATATGAACATTTTTCTTAATAATAATTCGAATATGACTTAACACATTGTGAGAGACTAATAAATAGCAGAAACATAAAATACATGTCATATATACATATATATGATATGGTATACATATATAAGATAACCCATGGGGGTGCACAAAGTGATTGACTCATGCGTGTTCTTTGTTCTTATCCAATAATGTCAAACAAAAGAGGTTATAAAAGGGAAAGAGCGATTTGAGTGAAGATTCTGCATATTAATTTCAAAATGGGGTTGCTTGCATGATGGGCATAATTGAGATAGATAATCCCAGTGCTTAACAGAACAGTATAGAAAACCAGCAAAAGGACATAATCTATTAAAAGAGGAGGGACCAATTTGAGTGAGTGAGACGAAAATCATATAGTGGCCCCCATTATCTTAAGATAAAGTCACATTTCCTTGTCACTTGACTCACAACAAATGGAAAATAAATATATAATTGGAACGGAGTCTTACCGGCTTCTTGGCATGAGGTAGGGTCAGTGATTAGTGATTACCTAGTGGAGTGTGTAACATCAAAAGACTATTAATATTACCACGTTTCCCATCTCAAACGAATGTGGGGATTGGTTTTCACTGTACATGATTTCTACGCAGTGTAATAAGATTCAAAGGCCAGCTTCATAAGGTGGCATTATTTTCCCAGTACAAAGGCTCAGATATAGGAAGAGTAGGGCTATTTTACTGGGGCCTATAATGTTGGAGGTACTATATGGATTTTCTACCTTTTGGGTGAGGTGAGTTTTTGTCACTTTAAGAGCAAATTGCAGATAGTGGGTATATTTGATTGTACTCCAGTGAGTCTCTTGCATGTTTCATCACGCATTTTTCTTTTTTCTTATTTTTTTGTAGTACCATGTCCTCTGTCTCTGATTGAGTGGTTCATTTTCATCCTCACTGGTTTATATTTATTGCAGAAATCCAAATGCTTCTAATTAATTAGCAGAATTATATATATATATATATATATTGTGAAGAAACTGGCATGTTGGGTGTTAGTGTGTTACAAACGCAAAGACTAAATATTTTCAGAGGGGTTAAACGATAAGCAATGATGTGGGAGAGGGAGCAGGATAAGTATAGTATTCTGTGAGTGCAGTCAATTTGAAAAAGGCGAAACTATTAATGGAAACAAAAAACTAATCATTTAAGTATCATTAGTTGGTGACTTCAGCAAATCATGATTAACTTTTCTTGAAAGGACAGCACTATCGGTTTTTATGGGAGCATGGTAATGCCATAATTGTTTAGGGAGTGATGATCTCTTCCCTCTCGCTATCAACACATATAGACACTATAGTACACACACGCACACAAGGCCAACTGGCAATATTGATTCATTCGCGTAAAGATAAAATAAGAAGGCGAAAGGATTGAGCAAAAAGACAGTCGCAGTTTAGAATTATAATGCGAATCATTTGCTCTCTCTCTCTCTTTCTGCCATTTTTTATTTAAAAAATGTATTTTTTGCTTATGAATTACTTTTTTTCTTTTTTCCTTGTACAGTTTTTTTTCTTCTACTTATACTGAGAAGAACAGCATATAACAAGCACATAAAGGAGAAAAGAAAGAGAGGAAGAGAGAGAGAAAGAGAGAGGAGAAAGATAGTGTTTTGCTTGATCACCATTCTAGATTTCTAATGGATATATCAGCTTCTCAATTCAGTAGTGCGAGTGAATCTGGTTGGACTCGTTACTTGGACCAATCATCTCTTTCTGGAAATTATTTCCAGATGAGTGGTGGAATGGTGGAGTATGGAGGAAAAGAAAAAGAAGAAGAAGAAGATGAAGAAGAAGATTTATCCATGGTCTCTGATGCTTCTTCAGGACCTCCTCATTATCATGATGAAGATGATGAATGCTACTATGAAGATTGGTATCCCTATCACTCTTCTTCTTCCATTTCCAAAGAGGAGAGGAACAAGAACAAGAACAAGAACCAGAAGGTAAAAGAATCTATTAGGCTTCAGCAGTCTCCACACCTTGATGATGACACTGCTAGTTCCCCTGTTTTCAGCTGTTCCAAGGCAAGTCATAATGAAATTAATGCCATTTATTAATCATTGACTTGATATGATTATAAAAAGTGAAAACTTTAATTTGGATGAAACTAATGTGTTTTTGTTGTGCTATAATGGAACAGAAGAGTGGAATAGTGGAGAATGCATTGGATTTCTCTCAAGGTTTCTCTGCAACAAGACTAATCAAGGTATCATTTTTGGTTGAGTTTTTGACTTCCTCAGTACATTATGTTTATCACCTATGAACTACTTTCACAGTTTGTCATGTTTTGCAGGGAAAGCCTAAATTCCAGAAACACTTTGGTTTCTTTGAATGTTCTCTTGGTGGAAAACAAGCCGCTAAGAAAGCAGGTGATTCACATTTCACTTACTAGTCATGTATATTTTGTTTGTTTCCTTCATAACAGCAAAGGCGTGAAGGAAATATAAGGCTTTCAAGTGACTCATTTTTGTTGGGTTGTTCATCTCCTTTTAGGTGGATTCGGTGAAGAAAACAGGAAATGAGTTTTATTTTATTTTTTCCTTCTGGAATGTCTCTGCTGTTGCATTGCTGTCAAAAGACAAGACTAGGGTATGCCAAAGGAGAAGCCATTCAATCAATGTCAAAGGGGATTTCTTCTTTATTTTCTCTTTTCTTTTTATTTTTTTTATTTCCAAAAAAAAAAGAAAAAAGAAAAACTATTTTGGTGTACTGTAGTCTTTTTTTTTTTTGGTAAATAACTGTAGTCTTTTTAATCTGCTCCTGTTCTACTGCCAATGCAGTCCCCAAAAAAAAACCAGAGAGAATACAAGAAACTAAAAACGGTTTTTGTCATCAATTTCTCAGTTGTCATCAGTGACAACTTTAATCTATGGGACCTGTGGATCTAGTCTCCATTCACAAACAATGCATTACGCCATGTGCACCCTCAATTCTACCCAGAATACAACGAGATGTATGATGAAACATGGAAGAAAAGTAACAAATTTGATACATTCCAATCTTGAAGCTCAACAATGCACACTATCTTTTCAAAACAGGAGGGTATCACACACACCACGAATACGAAGCACATCAAACATACCCTCGAAAACGAAGCATATCATAGAAATTAGAAAAGCCTAAGGGCTTCTGAGTAAATGAGTGACCCACTTTTTATTAAGTTGAGTTAGTGCCAGCCTAACTCACAAGTACTTTTTGAGGGTGAGGGCAAGCCAATTAAGCCAACAATGGAAATATATAATATATAATATATCCAAATAAAACCAACACGCATGCTTCATTTTCAGCCAAAGGGGGGCAACCCCACCACCACCATCTGATAGCTATTTCAATTATTGATACTTAATAGTTTTTCTTGCCACTGGATTACCAAGTTTTCTTTCTCACCCTTCGCAATCGCAAATTAGCATAGGAACTTTGATAAACTTTTCTGCTTTTGTAAATTTGAAATCTGTCAGTTTGGATATGGCTAGAGACGCAAGTCTGGAACTTACAAGATGTCTGAGAAAGAAACTCTGTTCAATGGCCACATACGTGGTCATTACATAAGGTTAGATGTACAAATATTGAGTTAAAGTCAGATCCTTATCTGTTCACTTGAAAAGAATTCAAGACTGAAATTATATGGATCAATGAGAATACTTATAAGAATTATTCAATAATGTACATACCAATGTGTCATAAATAAAATGTGTCATAAATAATGATCCAACCAGAGCTCTATTCAGATTTGGCAAGTACTAAATATCCCAGTATTCAGGATCTTGTCTCCTTCATAGCTACATCTCTCGAGCATTAGAAATAGTAATTTCAAAATTTTAATAACGGGAGCAAGATTTAAAAAAAACCACAATGACATAAAATGTTAATACGTCATATATTTAAAAGAATTATGGACTACATCTATTACTGAAGAAGACAAATTATTTTATAAGCATACAAAATACATGACATTGGAACCCAGCATTGGAGAAACAAAAAAAAGAGAAACGAGACAAGGGAAATTTATCCCGATGTTGTATCCCACAAGCTGAGAACACCCCCTCTGATGGATGCTATGTTCCAAAAATATGTCTGTGGACGGGTGCTGATTCTAAACTTTTAACCACTTCTAACCAGGGTTTGTCTATTAATAAAAAGGAATTTTTTGAAAGATGTGCTAAAAATAAAACAGGATCCCTGAATTGCAAAATTTCAAAATTCTTCCTATGTTTATGTTTCTTCTTAAGAGAATTCTGCAAGTTCTTAGTCCTCGAATCTGGAGCATTTAATAGATCAGCATCCTCTTGCTCCAATGGCAACCCAAAGTCGATCAAACACATTGCCCTGAAGGAAGAGCAAGCTTCAAACATCAGAGATACTGAACCCAAAAATTTATGAATACAACTTCAATTCTTCCATAAGGCTATAATTTTAAGTCAGTCATCACCAGTGTTGACAATCTGAGGTATACAGGAAAGAAACCTATGAACTATCATTCAATCTTATTGAGCACTCATTTCCAGAGAAAAAATAATAATAAACAAGCCTAACACAATTGAATCAAACAAGTAGCAGTGCCTATGCATCAGTCAGATGAATTATTTAAAAATCATCAGCTTCATATGAAAAATAACACATCATCAACCTTCATCAAACAAAATAGACATACCTGGCACTATAAACAACAACGGAAGATGAAGTTGAGGAGGGAGGGAATGAGAGCCCAATAACTTCACCAGGAAATTCTTGAAATCTCCTTGGAAGAATATATGTATGCCGCATTGACCATTCTCCCAACTGCTTGGCCTCTACATCCAATGTATACACTTCATTTGAAGAAGTTGTAATTATAAGAACATTGTTGTGCTGGGGTGGAAATCCGCCAGCTGTTACAGAGGCACCATCTAATCTTGAAATAAACCAGTGTTGCCTGTAATAATAACAAAAAGAAAAAGAAACTTAACATTTTGAAAAATACTAATGCATTATATGAATCTTAGAGAAGTCAGATACAAGCATTCCCATGTAGAAGAGCAAAAAGGAAGAGATAAAAGAAAAATTGATCATGGAGCACCATGTGTGTCTCCCTAAAGTGCTTGTTTGCTTTATAACTTGCTTAAGCAAGATTTCCTAGCCAATTGCAGTGTGTAACTATGATAACAAGCTTACCAAATAGAAATTAGAAAGGGGAGATGAATAGATAAACGTATTTAGACCAAAGAAATGTAAGAGACCTCAGTATCTCCAGATTGAAAAAATATATATCTCCAAAGCAATTTACAGCTGCCAACCACTGCCCATCAGAACTTGTAAATAATCTTGTTATGGGAGGTTCAGTTGGAGGTAATTCCTCATCTTGCATCTCACGGGAGGGGGTAAAGGCATGCACTAATCCTGAAGTCTCCACATCCACAACCTATTACATTCGAAAGAGAAAAGTGTATAAATAAGTCAACCATATATATAATTACTCCCAATATTATAATAGTTTAAACAGTCATTTCACATTTGATAAACACAGGTAAGCACGTTTACTCATAGTGAAATTAGAAGTTAATTATAAAAACATACTAATTTGGCTTAAAATATTCATCCCTACTGGCATCAAGTTCTGAGGGGCAAAAGGTACAGAATAGCAATCAACAAATGATAAAATGGACAACAGAGTAAATGATTGGATTTCAGTTCTCAACACATGCACAAACACGAAAATTTAGTGTTTCTTAAAGTATCCCACCTTCCTATTAGCAGTTGGTATTCATTCAAAAAAAAAGAACAAAGGCTATTGCAAGCTAAAGGACGGGATATGAATAATCTGAACCACCATACAAGTCATTGGGAGATAAACTACAGGGCAATCATCAGGAAAATTGAGAAAAGGTTACCATACTTTAGTTAAGTTACAATTATAGGTTCACAAGGACACCATTTAAAGAGATAAGTTTTATGCCAACTTACATATATCCTTCTATCATGCCCAGCAACAATCAATCGAGAAGAATCATGAGTAAAAATCATAGAATGAGCAAATGGTAGCCTTTGAGGTAGTTGCCTTTTACTAACACTCCATGTAGTTTTCCCAACTTCGGATCTCTTCAATTCAAATAGACTAGGCTTGACTTGATCAGAGTATGCAAACAACACCCCTGAATCAGCAATTGTGCAGCAAATTATTTTCCGAGAAGACTTACTCTTAACTCGAGCAAGAAGATCAGTTTTTGCAAAGCCTCCAGCAGTTCTACGGGTAACATCAGGAAAGACACTTTTTTTAAGTTGTACAGAAAGAATATCTAAATAGTGTGGAGACTGGACTAGAAGTGTTGCTGATTGACTTGATGCCGTATTAAGGACTACATGAATGGGTGTTCTCTGCGGTGCAGGGCATATATCATGGGGAGAGAACTTAGTAAACTCCTTCACAGCATATCCAAAAAGTTTTGTGTCATCACCAGCTGATATCAGCATGGGAACCCCCAAATGGGCCCATTTATGGTAGCTAAAATCAATAGGTTTTTCTTCACGACGAGCTCTTTTAATCTTCTCATCCGGCAAGGGATCTGCCAGCCATAAGCATATAACTAAGGAACATAAAGGATAGATGAAATTGAAACTTGAAAAACAGTTTATGAATATAAATTTAAAGGGACATACAAATTGTCTCAGAAGAATAACGTAGAAAGATATAGAAAAGTAAAATCCTCAAACAAACCTTCTCGACTAATTGGTACTGCCACAGTCAAGGCCCTGATATCATGTGTATGAGCCCTCACATAATCAACATAGATCCATCTCTTCATCATTGTTGACGACTCAACACTGTTGGATGACACTGATTCATTGGAGAGCTTATAAAGAATAACCTTCAAACAGAATAAGCTAAACATATATTACTATGAAGCCACATGGTCCACAAACTCTATTAGATAATAGGGCATCAAAAGGGAAAGAGAGAGAGCTGATAAAGAATAAAAAGGAAATAAAAGAAAGTAACAATAGGAGAATATGTTGACTCAGATTAAATAACATGAGGCCAATGTCAAAAGCCATCACTCATGTTAAGACCACTTATCTCATAAGCCTAAGATTAAGCTATTAAGAAAAGGCCTAAGAATAGATTTTATAAACTCTATTATCTCTTGACCATAATTATCTATCGGGTTCTAGATTTTGCAATTGGATAATAATGCGATCTGGGGCTTAGCTACCAATGATTAGGAATTACCAAAAAAGGTGTTTAGGCATAGGAATCTGCCATCCCAAAACAAGAGTTTCCTAGAATTCATTTGAGCCACATCAAGGTTTTTATTTTAGTTTCCTATAAATAGGCCTGTAGTTATTTAAGAAAATTACTCTTCATCTTAGTGATATTTTGAAAGAAGCTTTTGTTAAATCTTCACTTTCTGATCCCGTCCCAGATTAGTTATCCATGTCAACCCTTTTACTTATCAAATGTAATGAAAGGGACAATTACTTTTAAAACTATATAGTATATACGATTTTGAGAGACCAGCTACCGAGATATATATAGATTGAGATTTTAACTATTCAGTTTTATAACAATGAACAAGTTTTACAACTCCATACCTTGCCATCAGAGCCAGCAGAAAAAACCCTATTATGAGTTGGCGCTGCAGCCAGTGCATTCACATCTCCCTTATGCAATGAATGTGCTTGTAAGAGAGTTCCATGTTTAGCATCCCAAAACTGGACGCTGCCACTACTGTCTGCACTAACCAGTGTCCCAGACCTAAACAACAATCATACAGAAACAAAGATGTGCAAATAAGCAAATAGCCCGAATGCACTCTTGTATCAAAATGCAAAATTAACCACAAAAAAAAGTGTAAATGTGAAGTGTATTAGTATCAGTATTAGATACTCAATTAAAAAGATGCAATCAGCATTACCTTAAGGACAGCAAGGACCATATACAAAGTTCATGTCCACTGCCCAAACCTCCAAGCCCAGCAGTAATCCTATAGATTTCATGACTTGACATAGCATTCCAGCATCGTATGAAGCTATAATGAAAGAAAGACAGGATAAATTCGTCAGCAAATTTAATCAGCCATTGCTCCACAATCAAGTACAGGTGGATCATGCTGCTGGAACTACTTCATTGTTGGGAGCACATAGTACATCCACTTTAATTTTAGTAGGGACTATATAAATGAAAAATGTCCTAGAACTTTCACGTGATCATTGAATGCCCACATTGATACATACCCATCACTACTTCCTGAATATATGAAATTAGCATCCGTACTCCAAGTCACACTTAAAACCCGTCCTAAAACGACATGGAAATTGGTTAATGGAAACCTTTTAGAATAGATAAAGAATCTTTAGAAAGCCTCACAGCTCAGGAGTAGAAATCTCACCACTGACCCGAGGCAAGGATTTTGTATACACAAACTCATCTGAGTCAGAGATGGCATATACTCGGATGCATCCATCATCACAACCAACTGCTACACGTGGATATTCAAGAATAGGATTCTTACTAGAATTAGGGGAGTCAGAATCTTCTTCACTGTCACTGGATTCATGTTCGTCGTGATCATTGTCTTTGTAACTCAAATATCCATTCCCCATATGATCACGGTTGGATTCAGAATTAGTAAAATCACCCTTAAGTGGTGCCAAAGCCATTTGCCAGATTGAGACACCAACTGAATCTAGCACAGTCTGCAAATGCACATCAATTTAAGCAAGTCATAAAGTTAGGCAATTTTAACAATAATTAGTGCAAGTGTGCAACGATTCGGCTTATGAAAAACATCATTTCAGTTACATATCGTGACGAGGTATACTTATGACAACTTAAACATTTGTTGCCATGGGACAAGACCAATTTTTAAGTTTGCCCAAAAAAAAAGGCCAGAAATTTCTTCAAATTTGTGGGGTTCCGAATTCTAGATACCTAGCACTTTTATTATTTATTAACCCCTACAAAGAGACAAAAATAAGGTCTACTCGGTGTTCTAAGTTTACATTGCATCTGCAGATAGCGAAGTTCGGAGTAAATATTACCAAAGACAAAATAGAGATAATAAAACGCCATAGAACAACAACTATATATATATATACCTTCTGCGTCAAGTGGAACAGATCCCACTTAGAAACTGAACCATCTATGTTGGATGAGAATAACCGACCGAATGACGTGCCACTTGAACCACTGGGGCACCAAAGAAGTGAAGATACTCTTGTCTTGGGGTCTCCATGAATAGTCTGCGCGCATCGAGCTAAATGTATCAGAAACTGATGAGTTTAACTAATAACAGTAATAGCATTAAAACAATACAGAAACTGAATAACAACAATAATGAAATGAAAAAACAAAAGATTGTGGCGATTCTACTATACCAACTGACAGTGCCAACCAACGGAGCCAGGTGACACAAGCCAAATCTCCAAGGAACCATCTTCGCGTGCGGCGGCTACCTGCAAGCCATCGACACTGGTGGCTAAAGATACTACGGGAGAAGGCCTCCAATCTATTGAGCTTACTTCGTATAGTTCGCCCATTCTATAACAGAAGTTGAACCACAGTCAAAAGAGTAACAAAATTTCCCTTGTCGTTTGGTAGATTTGTCGTCGGGAAGTTTACAGAAGAGAAGACGAGAGGCATTAGAAAGAAGAGAGGCGACACACAGGTTCAGTTTTGGAGGGTTTTAGCGCGGCGATGAAATGAAGAGAATCTACCATTCGGGTTTTAATTCGGTGTCTCGGGTCGGGAGATAACCCGTTCTCTTTCAAGTTGACCATCGTTTTAATTTGAGTATGCTAAGTGCTAACTTCTCCGTCCTTGGACACGGTGACAGATAGGTCCCTGAATTTTACGCATTGTATTAGTCGGTCTCTGAAATTTGCAAACGCCTAACTAATTGTCCTTCCATCATATTGTTGTTACAAAAAAGTTGACGTAGCCATAACGGACGCTGATGTGTCCCGTCATGCGCTGACATGTCCCGTTATGGCCATGTCAGCACCCGTTATGTTTAAAAAAAAAAAATGAGCTGTCACGTCATAAAATAGCGACACATCAGCATTTTTTCATTGCATTTATAGGACCCTGACTCATTTTTATTCCATTATTCTCAATTCCCCCTCTTTTTCATCATCTTCATTCATTTTAGTCCCAAATCTTCAAAATAAAATTGTAAAGTGTCCCAAAACTCTTCCGAACATTCCAATTTAGTCCTTAAAAATATTTAAAACCCTAAATCTTAAACCCTAAAACCCCAAAACCTAAACCCTAAACCCTAAAATCATAAAAAAAGTTTGAGTTGTACAATTAGGTCTCTAACCCATTCTTATTCCATTATTCTCAATTCCCCCTCTTTTTCATTATCTTCATACATTTTAGTCCTCAAAATAAAATTGGAAAGTGTCCTAAAACTTTTCCAAACATTTCAATTTAGTCCTTAAAAATATTTAAAACCCTAAATCTCTAAAACTTATTTTTTTCTAATCTTCATCTTCATTCAATTTAGTCCTTAAAAATATTAAAAACTCTAAACCCTAAACTCTAAAACCCCTAAACCCCTAAACTTAAATCCTTATTCCCTAAATTGTTCATCATTAAAAAAATTAGTTCATCATCAATTCATCATCCAAATTTTTTTTAAGTGACTAAAGATTCATCATCAATAAAAAAATGTCTTCATCTTCCTCATTCAATTCATCGTCAATAAACAACGTCTTCGTTTTCCTCATAGATTCAGGGACTAAATTATTAAAGCACAAACAAATTATCAATTCATAGTCTTCATCAATTCGTCGCCTTCGTCTTCATCAATTCATCATCTTCTTTGTCTCTGTGATTCAACCATCATCAGATCAATTCAACCCTAAACCCTAAATCTGAAAACGCCATCATCAGAAAAAACAATAAAATCCCAAACCAATCATCAGAAAACGTCATTGCTAATGCAATTTCGGAATTCAGATCTGGATTTGTCTCCAGCCGCTTCGACGTCAACGGCGACGGCCAAATCTGAATTTGTTAGGGTAACAACGACGAGAAGAAGGAAATGGAAAACGAAGGAGAAGATAAAAAGTAGAATGAAGAGGGTAACGCGAGGTTTCTGAACTTGTGGGTGGAGACGGCATAGAAGCTTGGTCGGCGGTGGTTGTCTAATTGAATCTCTGACGACGAAGCTTTGAAACTAGTGGTTGTTAAAGAAGGAGGGATTGCGTGTTTGAAGAATTCCTGGGACTCAGCTTCCACTGTTCATAGTTTTGAAGTCGCAATTGAATTGTTGAGGAACTTGGCTTCAAGTCTACCAATCGCTGAAGTTCTTGCTTTCGATGGGTTTATACAGAGACTTGTGGGTATGTCGAATTGTGGGGTATCCATCATTGAGACTTGTGGGTGTGTTGAATTGATGAACATGATGAAGATAAGGTTAAAAAGAAAAATTAGGAGGTATAGGGATTAAAAAAAATTAGGAATTTATGTTAAATTTGGGAGATGAAGATGAAGATTAAAAAAAATTAGGGTTTGGGGTTTTAGAATTCTAGAGTTTAGAGTTTGGGGTTTTTAATATTTTTAAGGACTAAGTTGGAATGTTTGAAAGAGTTTTGGGACACTTTACAATTTTATTTTGAGGATTTGAGACTAAAATGAATAAAGATGAGGAAAAAGAGGGGAAATTGAGAATAATCGAATAAAAATGGGTCAAGGACCTAATTATCCAACTCAGACTTTTTTTTAGAGTTTAGGGTTTGAGATTTGAGGTTTGAGGTTTTGGGGTTTAAGGGTTTGGGGTTTAAGAGTTTAGAGTTTTAAATATTTTAAGGACTAAATTGAAATGTTTAGAAGATTTTTGGGACACTATAATTTTATTTTGAGGATTTGAGATGAAAATGATGAAAAAGAGGGGGAATTGAGAATAACAGAAAAAAATGGGTCAGGGACCTATAAGTGCAATGAGGAAATGCTGATGTGTCGCTATTTTGATGACGTGGCAGCTCTTTTTTTTTCCTGACAACATAACGGGTGTTGACGTGGTCATAACGGGACACGTCAGCGCATAATGGGACACATCAGTGTCCGTTATAGCCATATCAGCTTTTTTGTAACGGCAATATGACGGAGGGACCAATTAGTTAGGCGTTTGCAAATTTCGGGGACCGGCTAGTACAATGCGTAAAATTCAGGGACCTATCTGTCACCACGTCTAAAATTCAGGGACCGGAAAGTTAGTTTACTCGTTTTAATTTCTTGAATCAAACAAATAATTATATAATTTTAAAAAGTATTTTATTTATTATTTTTTGATAGGTCTTATTTAATGATATTTAAAAATAGAAATAAGTATAAAGAGTAAAAAGCTACAAATATTTAGACTATTTGGAATTGGAATTACAAAAGATTATATTAATATTATTTGACTGAAATATAAAAAACTTTGTTAAATCTTGATGACAACTTTACTGTATATGAAATTTTCTAAAATTTTGAAAAAAGAAAAAAATTATAAACTATAAATTTTATTTAATTATTCATGTTAAATTTTTCATTGAAAAAATAAATAGTCTTTTGACTCTTATAAATAGTTGATGGACTTATCGCATAACTTTTTTTACTATCACTCAAATATTTGATTTGATATCAACATGTCCTAATCCATCAGTTTGATAACTCTTATTAATTCCTAAATATTATCTATCATATCTTGGACATTGCAATTGGTTTCTTTCACAAAATTCACTTATATAGGCTCTTTTATTCTTCTTTTATCAAGTACATTCGCTTTTTATTCAATTCTTATACTTTTTGCATCTCAACACTTGTTGACTTTAATTGTTGATGAGTTTCTCAAAATTAATTATTGTTTATTGTTTAAGTATCTACTTGTCAACGTTCGTTTTTCAACGTTTTTTTAAGCATCATAAATAATTAATATTAAGTTTAGATTAATATAAAAATACAATAATAGTTATACAATTACAATAATTAATAGGCCAAAGTCCTATTTTGGTCCCCCAGTTATGCTCAGTGTTTCAAATTGGTCCCCCAGTTATTTTTCGTTCCATATTGGTCCCCCAGTTATGCAAAATTTGACAAAATTTGTCCCTCTAATAGTTTCCATCCATTTTTCTGTTAAAAAAAAGAGATAATTGATTTTTAACTCCTAAAAGTTTAAATGTTTAACATCAAGGACCTTTTTCTCTATAATAGGACCAAAATGTAAGAAAGAATAAATAACTTGGGGTTTTAGTTTATTTTACACCAAAAAATAATCTCTCTCTCATTTCTTCTTCTTCGTTTTTCTCTGTAATAAAACCCAAAAAATTAAAAAAATTAAAAGAAGATGGAATCAGAGCTTCGCCGAGAAAGGAAGTCAATAGGAAGGCTTTCTTCTTCTTCTTCTTCTTCTTCTTCTTCTTCTTCTTCTTCTTCTTCTTCTTCTTCTCAAATACCCATTTGTATTTCTCTGCAATATCACTTTTTCTCTTCTCCATCTTCTTCTTTGTTATCATTTCCTTCTCCAATCGTTTTTATCTCATCGCTCCTCCATATAATTACTTTCGCTTTTGTCGTTCTTTATCTTTCTCCCTTCTTTCTTCTTCTTCTTCCTCTGTCACTCGTTCTGTTCTTGATTCTTTCAACCCCACCAAAACCTTCCTATCTTCTTCCCTCACAATCCAACATCGAATAATTTTACCCGATTACCTCCTTCTCATCGTCGTCGGCGCCGATACTTACCAGTCGGAAGCAATGGTCTTGAGGCGTCTCATCATATTTATGATTATTGATTTGCAATCACAACAATCGAAGCCCTAAATCCCTAAATTTCGAAGCCCTAAATCCCCAAATTTCGGCATAAATTGTTAAAAGTGGAAAAAGTAATGTTCATCATCTACAATTTGGGGTTTTATTTTGCTTTCCCGACATTCACTTTGATTCATGTTCTAATTTGGGGTTCATATCATTCATACATTATCTCCTCCAATTAGTTCCAAGATGACGATGATGATTCTATCAATAATGGAGTGGAGATAACGGACGTGATGGGCTTTGTCAATGTGTGATTAATTAGTTCCAAAAATATGTGAAGAGGGAGAGATTATTTTTTAGTGCAAAATAAACTAAAATCCCAAATTATTTATTATTTCTTACATTTTGGTCCTATTATAGAGAAAAAGGTCCTTGATGTAAAATACTTAAACTTTTAGGAGTTAAAAATCAATTTTGTCTTTTTTTTTAACGGAAAAATGGATGGAAACTGTTAGAGGGACAAACTTTGCCAAGTTTTGCATAACTGGGGGACCAATANATAGAGAAAAAAGGTCCTTGATGTAAAATATTTAAACTTTTAGGAGTTAAAAATTAATTTTGTCTTTTTTTTAACGGAAAAATGGATGGAAACTGTTAGAGGGACCAACTTTGCCAAGTTTTGCATAACTGGGGAACCAATATGGAACGAAAAACAACTGAGGGACCAATTTAGAACACTGAGCATAACTAAGGGACCAAAATAGGACTTCGGCCTAATTAATATTATTGTCAAAGTGTATGAGACTATTGAGCTTAAAAAGGAAAGTGGGTCGAGTTTGAGGATTTCTAACTTGATTCGTTGGTGGCCTCCTAATGTCAATTGGGTGAAAGTTAACACTGATGCTTCGGTGTGCAAAGATTCCAGTTTGGCCTCTTGCGGGGGTCTCATTAGAATCTGACTCATTTGGTGCTATCAATTTGATTAATAATGACGAGGTTGTCTCTGCGGCTAGGAGATCTCTACTGCACTATATCAGTTCGCGGAGGAAGAATGATTGAAATGTTAGGTTTTGTCATGTTTGCTGTAAGGGAATTGTGGACTCCCTTGCGGGTTTGAGCATGTCTTTGGATATTAATTGTTTTGTTTGACATTTTCTCCCATATTTTTTAGGGTTAATTCTTAATGAGGATAAGATGAGTGGGCTTTAGCCTAGGGGCTTTGAGGGTTTTGTTTGTTTGTTTTGCTTTTGGCCTTTAGGCCTCATCTCTAAATAAAAAAAATTATTTGTTTAAAATAAAAATATTAACAAAAGAGATTAAAATGAAATTTTTATTATAAGACTAAGAATTACAAATATTTAGAATATTTTTGAATTATAAAATAATGTAATTCAATTTATATTACAAATCATTTAAAAATAAATTTCTATTTTAATGTATTTACTTACTATTTACTTGAGCACTAGAAAAAACGGGTGAAAAATACACTCAATATTTTCACGTTTTTTTTTGAAAGAAATATTTTCACGTTTTTAGAAGCATCCTTGTAAATTGTAATCCAGTGACTTATTGCGATGTGTTTTTTTGGGTCGAGTTTCTAAAACCCTAAATAAATGGGCCGAATATAAAAAGCCCAGTTCACATGTGATGATTCTAAGGACCCAAAGTCTATATATTGCGTGCGGCTGTAGAATGAACCCTATAAATAATGGGCTAAATACAAAGTCCAGTACGCTCTATCTGACGATCTGTAAGGCTATATCACTTGTTTGCTTGATTTGGATCTGGACGGTCCTGGAGGTTCGAGTAGTGGGCGAGGGAAATCAGCGAGCGTTGGTGCTGTTGCAAGTCACAAAGTCACAACAAACACTGAAATAGTGAAATCAAAGAAAGAAAATGAAATTCATATGCTCTGTTTGTTACTGATGCTCCAAGCAACACCGAGAAGCCAAAGGTTCTCTTTTCCGATCCAATTCTGCATTTCTCGATGGACGACGCATATGCCAGATCTATTCCCGAGGTAATTTGTTTTGCGCCTTGTGGTTTTGGTTGGCGCGAGAGAATTAAACAAGGAATGTGTAGTCTGAGATTTTTTCATCACCATAACTTGACAAGTATTTTATTCATTCATTCATTTCGTTGGTTGAAGCTTTGTTTCCTTTCTTGACAAAATTCGGAAGTAAGCATTCTTCTTTTTTAATTTTTTTTAAATGTGGAATTCCTGGGAGCCAAGTGAGGTTCAACTGCTCCCCTTTCAAATTAGTTGTTCAAATGGATATAAACTCGGATGCGTTCTGCTATGGTACTTCTGAGATGAAATCACTATATTACGTACTTTCAAGCACCTGGCAGGTGGTGGGATTTTTATCAAGTCGCACACAATTGAACAAGAGAAAGCTAGCATTGATCTTGTAAACATTTATTCTCTTGTAAATCTGTCAAACCATTTTCTGTAAATTTAACCCTTTCCAAAAATGTATATGGCTAATCCCTAGCTTTACTGCATAAAGCTTGCCCAGTCTACATCTATAATCCATCTCGGATCGTGATCATTAGAACTAAGTCGTTGTAACTTTACTCATCACTAGCGCATTTATTTCTTTATATGGTGTTCTGATACTTTTTCCATTAAAGAAATCGTTAATCCTGTTTAGGTCCTTGATTTCTTTGGAGTGGACCCATCAAAAGGTCTTTCTGATATCCAGGTACTTTGATTCTCTCTCTCTCTCTCGCTCTCGTTGAGGGTAGAAATAAGAGTTCTGTCTGAGCAAGTTTTACTAAAAGCTACCATGTAACGATGAAAACAGTGGTCATTCACCTGCTTTCAGGTGCTATTGTGTGATTAAGAATCCTAATACTATATTTTTGTTTTGTATTTTCCAGGTGGCACAACATGCTGCACTTTATGGTACAAACGGTATGTCTCGTCTCTGTATAAGGAGAAGTCCAATAAGGAATGTAGTTTAATTTCAAACGAATTCATATTTTTGTATTTCTTAATTAACTAGTGGCTTCTCATTCCTTTTGTTTTTCTCATACACACTTGCATAATCACACTGAAAGCGGTGTTGAGGAGATTCACCTTTTGACTTATTGGTTTTGGCTTTCTGATAAATTGATTATTTCATTAGATGCTATTTTATTTCTCTCCTGACATTCTTTTCTCTCCTTGTGCTGCATGTGTTTCATTTCCTCCACAGTGCTTCCGGAAGAGAGAAGTAAGTATTTGGCATTATTACTTTTTTCTTCTTCAAATTTCTCTTCTCCTTGTCATATATGCTTCTTTATATTAGTTTATGAAATCGTTGATACGTAAATTAAAAAGTCTCTCTCTTTCCCTAGCATATTTGTTTTGTTGTTATCAATTTCATAAGTTTATTTTAATTTTGTGTTGTGATCAATTTGGGTTAATTCTTTGACCTTGGCTGGCACTTTCTTAATCATCATGGTCATTTTGGGCAGATAAGTTGCTTCCTATATCTGCTATTAGATTGAATGGTGATATAATTGGGTGTTGTTCAGAAAATCCATCCATGCTTGTGATGTTGACTTTTTAAAGTAATTTATTATATCATTGATAATTGAAGTTTCACAGTTTTGGCTTTATTTCCTTTTTATGTCAACCATTTCTATTATTATTATTATTTTTAAAAAATAGATTTGGTGTATCTGATTTTTGAAATTTTATTTGCAGGGGCTCCTTTTTGGAAATTGGTCTTGAAACAATTTGATGATTTGCTTGTGAAGATATTAATCGCTGCTGCGCTTGTATCTTTCATTCTGGCTTTAATCAATGGAGAAACAGGCTTAATGGCATTTCTGGAGCCCTCTGTAAGACTTATATGCTTTGCTCTTTGAGCTAATGTGCATTTCTGGAGAAACAGGCTTAATGGCATTTCCCTCGTGTATTCACCAAGGGATCAGAAAGCTATATTGAGCTAATTTGCCTTAGACTTTTCTTTCTTTCTTTCTTTTTTTTTTTGTGGGAGGACTTCTTGTCCTCAGTTTTTTGTTCCTATCTCCTCTTCAATAAATTCTCTTTTTGCCAAAAAAAAAAGGGAGATTAGGATTTCAATTTGGATGTTAGTGCTTCAATTTATGAACTTCAATTGTCAACTAGGGATTGTTTCCTTGTTTGACAAAACTCAAAAGGCCAAAGCAGAGAGCTACTATAAATAAATATGATTATGAAAAATCATACTCTGTGTTCTTTTGTTATTGTTCTTTGCTTTTGTTTCTACATCAGTATTTTTTCATTAAGTAGTGAATATATGGTGTTGCATGAATTATCGAATTCTAAGTTGGACTGTTACTGTTGCAAGCGGGAAGCATTAACAAAGTTTTGTGCAAAATAATGGTAGTTTAATTGGCTAGGCTAATACACCTAAAGTTTTCTATTTGTCTACTTTCCCTGTTTAATCAGTTCTATGGAATTCTTAATATTCTTGTGTTAATTTCTATGTATTTACAGGTTATTTTAATGATATTGGCTGCAAATGCTGCTGTGGGGGTGATTACAGAAACAAATGCCGAAAAAGCTCTTGAGGTATATTTGAAATAATAATTTAAAGCGCGCATCAATCTTCTGGATAATGTTTTTCATTATAATTTTTTTACTGTATTTGGATGGCTTTTTTACCCTTATAAATTAGTGCTCATTCAGGTTTCAAATTTGTTGTAATTCACCACTTCTCTGTGTTTGTGACACAAATTTCCTGATTAAAACTTTGGAACAAGATTTTGTTTCACTTGTTTTGAAGTTTGCCTCATTTTTATCTATTTCGTTCTTTTTGTATTTCAGGAGCTACGAGCGTATCAAGCTGATATTGCCACTGTACTTAGAAATGGTAACAGGAGGCATTTATAATAAAATGAGCTATGCTTTAATGATCTGTTGAGCTTTTATGTATTTAGCATATCTGATTTCAATGAGTTTATATAGTTTGTTTTCTGCTTTGGCCTTTTGTCACTTTTCTCTACTATCTACTTTCTTTTGGGTGGGTGATTGGGTTGCAATTAAGATATACTGAGAGATATGATTGCTGTGTATGATTGATACTGATTGCATGAGCATATCCTCTTTGAACTTACTTTTTATTTATTCTACATCCTATTAGACTGTTGACCTTATTCTTAACAGAACTCCTAGTGGGGTATCTGTTTTTGCTCCAGGCCTCCAACTATGTTGATAAACCTCCACTACTGAGTTCTGACCTATTCAAGAGGGCCACTCTGCAAGGATAACTGTCTTGCCCTTGTGCAAGTGTTATTTCACTAACCCACTTTCCCCCACTATTCAGCCATGTTTCGGTCATGTTGGCCATGTTTCTGTTTTTCTATCTATTTAATTATGTATCAGAGTCAGTTAGAGTCAGTTATTAAGGTTTCCTAGCTTTTAGGCTTGTTTGTTGATTTGTGCATCATGCTTTATTAGTTTTTAGGTGATGCCAGTATTTAAATTCACTAGGATCCGAGGAATAGATATTCAGTTATTCAACACCTTGTATTTGATCCTGGTCCCCTCTAAGGACTGCAAATTACAGTTTATTCCTAGATTCTGGAGAATACCTTAGAGTCTCTTTACAGTTTACATGTACTTGAGTTTACTGGGTTGCTACCGTATATACTAACTTTGTGAGTTTGAATTTATTTTATGTGTTCTGTCATCTGCCATGGTAATATCATGAGAATCCTTAATAAATTTCTTGAAACGTGTTGAATAAATGTTTGGGATTGTATGAATTTTAGAGCAAGCGGAATCTATTTCCTGCAGGTTGTTTTTCGATACTGCCAGCAACTGAAATTGTCCCTGGTGATATTGTGGAAGTTTCTGGTAAGCTGATTCTGCAATGGCTTGAAATGAACTGGAAAAATAAAATATATAATCCTCGAGGCCTGAAAGTAATTATCTTTGTTTTTTTCATGAATTAAAAAGTTGGGTGCAAAGTTCCGGCTGACATGAGAATGATTGAGATGCTGAGCAATCAAGTCCGTGTTGATCAGGCCATTCTGACAGGTATACCTGCTATACACATCTTATAATGTGAATAGGAATTTTAAATGGCCCCTATCTTGAATATTTTCAGGGAAAAAATGTTATAGATCTATTTATTTGCCGAAGGAAGTTGGGTATTATACTTTTTCATTGTATTAACCTTATAATGAATAATAAAAACTTTTGAAAATTTCTAGAAGTTTTTCAATTTGGAAATTTCATTCAGAGATACTTGATGTTTTCTGTTTATTTGTAAAATGTATTTTCTTAGTCACATAAGATTGAGTCATGGTCACTGATTTAATTAGCTTTTTATTTATATTATTTTTATTGTTATTATTATTATTATTTTATGATTGCAGGTGAGAGCAACTCTGTGGGAAAAGAGCTTGAAACTACTACAGCAACAAAGGCTGTATACCAAGACAAAACAAATATATTGTTTTCGGTGAGAATGATCAATCCTTTACTGTAATTGTTGCTGATCAGAAAAGTTATGAGTGAAGTCTAATTTTTATTTTGAATCTTCTTGTTTGTAATGTTCATGGTAGTGGTGCTACTGAATTTTATATGATAGAATCCCTTGTTCACTTAAAAGATTATTGTTGGTACTTTGTATTACTTGTCAACAGATTTTGCTGGACTATCTTGCTTTTACTTCAATATATGAAAATTCGTGGTCATGTGATTACGATAGCTTCACTTGAGTGGTTCAACTGAGTTTTTATTGTAGATAGGAAATGAATCCTGAATGAGATATTGACGATCTAATTGGTGTTTTCAGTTAAATTAATTCTCACTCATTTTCAATTTCAGTATTTTAATGTTTCTGAAATTTAGGATTAATAGCTATAGGCCTCAAATTGTTTGGCTTTCTCATTTTTGTTGGAACCATATTGTTATCTTAAATTTATTTCGCATATATATACCTGAAAAATCTATATGTTCCTTTGTATTAATCGCTAATATTCAGAGGCAGCCTCCAATATCCATAGTAGCCTAATTTTTATGGCATATCTTGTCTTTCTATACTTTTTGTCAGAGATATTTGAATTAACCAAATATTTTTATTGCCAATGAGATTCTTTTCCCTGACGCACTTTATCATTTTTTTAATGTAAGATGTAAGATTTTATTGTTAGTATGGTTCCATTTTTTAAGATAAATATTTCAGGGAACTGTTGTGGTTGCTGGAAGGGCAAGAGCAATTGTGGTGGGAGTTGGTCATAACACTGCCATGGGCAGCATACGTGATTCAATGTTGCAAACAGAAGATGTAAGTGTTGTATTTTGCTTTTATAGTAATATGCTTATGATGTCATATCTTACTTTGTGCCAGTTGTGTACTTCTTGTTGAATTTTCTATGAATTCTTGCCACTCTAAAGTTTTCTACCTGACTGTTTTCTAAATTTAGTGTACTGAAGATTTTGTATATGTATAAGCATATACAATGCTTAAACTATGTATTTTAAGCGATAAATGACTATGCTTCTTAATTGTAGGATTTATTAGAATTTACAATTAGCCACCCAATTTGCGATTTGGTAACTATTGTTATAATGTGTTTAATTGGTCAAAATGTTCAAGTATGTAATACTTGCAAATTTCTGCCATTCTGTCATGCACAAGGGTTCAAACTTGAAGATCTAAAGCAAAAGTAGGGTCTAGACCAAATGTTATAGATTTACCCAATGAGGGAATTATAAAAGAGGATCCATGTAGCAACACATGTAGAAGGAAAACTGACCTGAACTTTTCTGTGGTTATGTGTTTATTTTCTATTATTGTTGCAGGAGGTGACACCATTGAAGAAGAAGCTGGATGAGTTTGGTACCTTTTTGGCCAAGGTGATTGCTAATTGTATGGATCACTTCATACTATTCAAACCTATCAGTTTAAGCTTTAATACTCAAGGGATGCAGTGCATATTTTATTCTTTACATAATAATCAGTCAGATAAACTTGGCTACCTTTACTGCATTTCTGTGTAATCAGCCAGTAAAATTCAGCTGGTGTTAGTGGTTCCACTTGAAAAGACTCATCATTAACAAGACAGCTATGTTGAATGGTGCAAGCAAATAATTATAATTGATTATGATTTAATCAGTAAATGAGGTGCTTCAAATAAAATATCTTGGAGAACTTGAGAAACAGTTAATATTTATATGGCAAAACTCTTCATTGCATACTTTTAAAGCTCAGTTTTCTCTCTTTTTTGGAAACTGATTTGATGCTTCCCAAATATCTGTATTATTAGGTAATTGCAGGGATTTGCATATTAGTATGGATTGTGAATATTGGCCACTTTCGTGATCCTTCTCATGGGGGTTTCTTGCAAGGCGCAATTCATTACTTTAAGGTTTGTTCTCATAATATAGTTTTTACTGTTTCATAACTCACAAGTTGTACATCTCATTCTATCATAATTTCTACTTACTCTGATACTCTGATTTCTCTGTTTTACTAGCACTGTGCTTGGATTTTTATCATTCTGGTTGCAGTCTTTAATTAATTGTATTGGACTTTTTCATATGAAGAGCTTCATTAACTTCTAATCATGTTCCTGCTAGATTGCAGTTGCTCTGGCAGTTGCAGCTATTCCTGAAGGACTTCCTGCTGTTGTTACAACGTGAGTCTTGGACTTTATCTCCATTGCTTCACTCTAAGCTGTGATGTTTTATGAGGTGGTTGTCATTTTGGTTTAGATTAAGATATTTTTTTATTGGGTGCTCACATTGAATCTGCAGTTCTTATTTTGCTTGAAGTTGAAATAAATAAAGTATAATTAGGTTATTTGTTTTGGAAGTTTTGTCAATTTAATGCAGTGTTTTGATGTTTTCTACTCAGGGTGAAGTAAACAATAAGTTCTCAAAATTTTTAAGATTCTTCTATAGTCTTTAATCTGACTAGACATTATAAATATTGACAGTGTGGAATATTGAAGTCCGAGAGCTTAAAACATTAATTTATTTTGTGTTGCCATCTTTTGGTTTAAGTGTGCACTAGTTTGTTTGATTTGTGCCCTAGTACCAGTTTTTCACTTCATTTTTGCTGTGCTCTTGTATATGAATTCTGAATTACTTTGGGCCCCCCCAAAAAAAGTTTCTTAGTTACTTTTCTCTGCAATTACTTCGACTTATAATCATGTGCTAAGTGTTGACACACCACTTATCTGGGGTATTATTTTAAATCAGTAGTTTAGCATTTATGCAGCGGAAGAAAAAGATGAATTTCCTTGTATTGATCTCTTACTTTATTATAACAGGTGCTTGGCTCTTGGAACAAAGCGGATGGCTAGGTTGAATGCTATTGTTCGATCTTTGCCATCTGTCGAGACATTGGGCTGCACTACAGTAATTTGCAGCGACAAAACTGGAACTTTGACTACCAATATGATGTCTGTCTCAAAGGTGATCTTAGCTTGTGTTGATTTTTGGAGAATAATATTCGTAATATTATTTCATCGGAAGAGAAAAGGTTTACAATGCTTAAATAAGAGAAAAACTTCCTAATATCTACTCAGAGAAAAACTTCCTAATATCTACTAAGATATCTCATCTAATATCTAATCTTATATTTGATAAGATATAAATCAGATTCTAATAAGATATTTCTAACCACAAAAGATAATTATAAAATAGGAAATAAAATAATTCTAAATAATCCTAAATTTCTCAACACTCCCCCTCAAGCTGAGAATTGGAATTTTCCATTGGCTCAATTCACAGCTTGGATCTTGATTGAGATTTGAGCTTCCTTGAACATTGTTGTCGTTGGAAGAAGATAACGGCAATGAAGGCCGAAGGCAATGAAGGCCAAAGGGATATAATGGCAATGAAGGCCAAAGATCAATTCGTCAATGAAGGACGTACGGCAATGAAGGCCGAATATAATGGCAATGAAGGCCAAAGATCAATGGCAATGAAGGCCAAAGATCAATAATGAAGGCCAAAGATCAAACATACGGCAATGAAGGCTGAATAAATATAATGGCAATGAAGGCCGAAAGTTGATTTCATCATTTTTTTTTGATTTTTTTGATTTTTTTTTAAGGCTCTTTCCCTAGAAGCTCCAATCATCCTCTTTGAGACCTACTCCCGAGACAGCTAGAGAGCTGTTTTCGGAAGGCTTCTCGAGGGATCCTAGTAGATTTCTGAGTTTTTCTATCTCATCTTTATTGAATCCTTCTGCTATTCCAGCTGGTTTCCCCTTTGCTGGCTTGAATTCTTGATTCCCTCCACGATTTCCCCAATTTTTAGTTGGGGGCTTTCCATGTAATTTCCAACAAGTCTCCCTGGTATGTCTAGACTTACCACAGTAATCACACTGCAAGTGATCTAGGTCGAAAGTATTGAACTTGAGTTGCTCATGAGATACACCTAGACCAGACTTCTCAATAGGTGCTTGATGAACCATGACACACGTCTACTTTCTTCTTGTAAGACATAAGAGAAGGCATCTTCAATGGAGGGAAACGACGACTTCCCCAGAATTCGAACCCGAATCTGATCAAAGTCAAGGTTCAGTCCAGCCAGAAAGTCATATACTCGTTCTTTTTCAACCATCTTGTGAAATGTAACAACATCCTTAGAACACTCGGCTTTGAAGTCTTGATAGTAATCTAACTCTCGCCATAACCCACTCAATTCAGAGTAGTACTCGGTAACTGTCAACTCTCCTTGTTTCAGACTATGAATTCTTGTTCTGATCTCATACACTTGAGCATCATTCCCTTATCGAGAATAGGTGCGTTTGGCAGAGCTCCAGATTTTTTCAGCAGTATCCAACAACAAATATTGTTTGGAAATATGGGGTTGCATCGTATTGAGCAACCATGTCATGACAAGAGAATTTTTAGAGTCCCATTGAGCATACGAAGCCTCTGAAACAGTAGGAGGTTTCTTATCACTAGTAATATAAGCACCCATCTTACGAGACTTGATATATAGCAAACATGCCCTTGACCAAGCGAGATAAGTGCCTGCTCCATCTAATTTTACTGAACTAATCTGAGAGAGTGAGATATTTTCAAACACCTTAGAGTCACCCATAGTGAAAAACTGAACTAAAGTGAGGAAAATAGGTTAGAGGCAGAAAAGAACAGCAAAAAGAATGAAAACACGGCAGAAAAACGAACTTCCAACCAAGGGTCGCCGGCGCGTGGCGGCGGCGGACGGCTGTCGGGATTCTGGGTTACGCCGAAGGGACAGTGGGCAGTCCGATTCCGGTGGCGGTGAGGCAAAACGAGGCTCAGAAATCGGCAAATCTGCAGATCGACGGTGGCTGTGCAGGATGTTTCGGACAGCGCGTGTTGGTGCCTGCGGAGGTTTCTGGTGACCAGAATGCGGGCGAATGATGGTCTGGTAGTGGGCTTTCGATTTTGGTGGGTGGTGACAACAATGGAAGGAGAAAAAAATATGTGCCCTAAGTGCAATGAAGGCTGGGCAATAGTTTGTGGCCTGCAATGAAGGCTAGGCTCGAGAAGGCTACTCAAAATAGGGGCAATGAAGGCCAGAAAGAATTTACCAAGTTTTAGAAACCTAGCTCTGATACCATGTTGATTTTTGGAGAATAATATTCGTAATATTATTTCATCGGAAGAGAAAAGGTTTACAATGCTTAAATAAGAGAAAAATTTCCTAATATCTACTAAGAGAAAAACTTCCTAATATCTACTAAGATATCTCATCTAATATCTAATCTTATATTTGATAAGATATAAATCAGATTCTAATAAGATATTTCTAATCACAAAAGATAATTATAAAATAGGAAATAAAATAATTCTAGATAATCCTAAATTTCTCAACAGCTTGGGATTAAAATTTACGAATTTTATTGTGTTTTATGCTGATATTGGTATTATTGCCTCGAGTGCCATTGATGTTGGACCATAGAGAAAAATGGGAGAGGAGGGAGGAATAGGGAGGTAATGAAAGAGGAAGGAAGTGAGGAAGAAAGAGTGAAAAGACTATACCTAATTTAAGCTGTAAATGATGGTTCAATCCCTAGTTTATCTGTAATTATCCATATCACTATTGGCCATTGAACTCATAATATCCCTATCCCATTCTTCACCAGTGCTCCTCAAACATCAAAACGAAACATGTTGCTGAATGTTGAAAGTCTAAATGGCATCCATTAAATGCATTTGGGGAAAAAAGAGTCTTCTGTTGTTCTCCACTTTTTTCCATTAAGAAAACTTATCCATGGGTCATTTTTGGGTTTATTAATTAAATTCACTATAACAATGACTGCCACACATGGGGAATATATACACATGTTATTGTCGTGAGAGTGAGGGTAAGATGAGGAAATACACAAACTTTCTCATCATGTACATTTGTCTTTGGAACACAGCATCATCCATAATCTTAAGCTTTTAAGGAGGTGTGCTTAACTTTGATAATTGGAGAGTCTTTATGATCACGTGGTTGGGGATTGAATCCTTGTTAACTCCATTCTGCCTAGTAAATTAGATTTCAGAATAAAGTATGATTGGCATGAGCAATATTCAAAAGTTTTCTGAACAACTTAAGCTGTTAAGTTACTATGTGCACTTTTCATACTTGCCCAGCTTTGTATCATAATCATATCCAGAGATCTTTTTGACATATAATTCTGAGCTCAAAATTTGTTTCTTTGTTGCTTATAGTTGAATTTTCTAGCAACTTTCTTGAAGAAGTGGTGCAGCTTATAATTGTCTGTATGCACAGGTATGTGTGGTTCACTCTGCAAAACATAGTCCTGTAGTTACTGAATACAGTGTTAGTGGAACTACATTCGCACCTGAAGGCATAATCTTTGACAGCTCAGAGATGCAGGTAAATATTATTTTAACCTCAGATCATTGCTTTATTGCACAAGCAAAACACACATTTCAATTCACAGAGCCAGTTAAATTACTAACGGAGGGAGTAAAAGGGGCAATGTCCATAGGTCGAAGGATTTGTTGAATTGCAAATATGATTCTTCTTCTTCTTTTTTTTTTTTTTTCTTCTTTTGGCACTTTTGGGGGGGTTGGACTTTTTTTCGCCGACATCGAATGCTGCTTCATTATGAATATTTGCAATACTCATTACTATGCTGAAAATGAAGCATTTTTTAACATTTCACAAGTCTTTGATACCAGGGATCTATGGAAATAAGCCATATTTCTATTTGAAGTGATAACAAAAATGCCAAATGGTCTATTTTATATTATTTCAACAAGGAATGAATATACAATCACCATCTTTTACTTGTATGATCAATATTGGCATACACAGCTTTGTATCGGTGCGCTGATGTAATGTTTAATTCTTTTTCAGCTTGACCTTCCAGCTCAGCAGCCATGTCTTCTCCACATTGCAATGTGTTCTGCCCTTTGCAATGAATCGACCCTGCAGTATAATCCTGATAAAGGGAAGTATGAAAAAATTGGTGAGTCGACTGAAGTGGCGCTTCGTGTCCTAGCAGAAAAGGTTTCTATTTTTATCCTTTTATGGTTCTCCTATTGTGCTTTAATGTTATGCTTGAAGCTCCTTTAAGGCTCAAATTTGTATTTCTGGGCCTTTTTCTTATTTTCAGGTTGGTCTCCCTGGTTTTGATTCCATGCCATCGGCCTTGAATATGCTGAGCAAGCATGAACGTGCATCTTATTGTAATCATTATTGGGAGGAACAATTTAGAAAGGTGTTCTTCATCCGCATGTTGTTCACCTTTTCTTTTCCATTTGTGTTCTTCCATTAACATACTACTGTACTCACATACTCTTAGGAAATTATGGATATGAAGTTTACCTCTCATCTACTATTTGTTATTTTGTTGATTTTCATGCTTTGAGATGGTGATGCCTTGCAGGTAGATATTTTGGATTTTTCTCGGGATCGAAAAATGATGAGTGTCCTTTGCAGCCGCAATCAGGTTCATATTCTGTTCTCAAAGGGTGCTCCTGAGAGTGTCATGTCCAGATGTACAACCATCTTGTGCAATGATGAGGGTTCTATTGTGCCACTTACTGCAGATATTCGAGCAGAGCTAGATTCAAGATTCCACAGGTTGGATTTTACATTATAATTGTGGTGTCTGTATTCTTATTTATTCTTTATTCCAAAAACTTGAGAAAGAGGTTCATGAACTTGTTTAGGAATTTTCACTAGCAGTATAAGCTGTGTGGCTGTGCCAAGCTAGCAGTCAACTGTAAGATAAATTCCTTGTGGCAAAGCAGTTGAGGGTTGAAAAATAATAAAGATAGTTAGACGCTTTATTGAAATTTGTAATTTGAATACTCTTTATTATTAGCCCCCCTTTTTGCTCTGTTTCAACTGGTATTCTTGAACCCCCACCCCCCCCCCCCCC
>QANZ01020676.1:159685-170456 GCA_003254925.1 Chamaecrista fasciculata | reverse complement strand
TTTTTTTTTTGGTTGACACCTTTTGTTGGGTCAGTTTTGCAGGAAAAGAAACATTGAGATGCCTAGCTTTAGCCCTAAAATGGATGCCCTCAGATCAACAACGTCTTTCCTATGATGATGAGAAAGATCTTACATTTATTGGGTTGGTATGCTTTCTTTCAATGGAGAATGCAAAGTTCAAACTGTTTAAATTAAAGACTATGTTTATGTTTAATTCTTTTTGGTTAAGTTAGCTTACTTTTGTATTGAACAGTTATACCAAGACATTTTTTAGAGATAATAACATGGATTTGGGCAATATGGGATGTCTAAGACCCCTATTTAGTAATATGGAATGTTCAGTAAAGTACTTAAGTGGCTTGATTTCCTTTTCAACAACCAGCTTTTGAAGGAGTGTTTCCCAAAATTATTTAAGTCTCATCAATTGGTATCAAAGTCTGGTTGCCAACGGCACAAAGAGAGTTACATGTGGCAGATTTTGATCTGCAAAGAAGTATGTCTGATGAAAGGTTGAGTGAATTGTCAGAGCAAAGTATCATTCAGTGCTTCTTTTGAGACTGAGGTTCTCTAGAGCTGGTGCTACGATAGGAACTATGGTAGTATAGGATGCCAAATCCCACATCTGCTTAGTAAAGTACTTAATTAGCTCAAGTAAGCTTTTACTTGGAATTGGTGGAAGACACAAACTTGAAGACATTTTAGTGTTTATGGACATTATAACTGTCATAATTGAATGTTTTGAACAACTAATCCTAGGAACAGAGTCAAAGCCATTATGGACATTGTATACCTTGTTATGTCATTGTCATAGCTACATGCGTTGACCCTTGATAAAGTATGTCATATTTAGACTTCAAAAGAAATTCAATTTGAATTGCACAGAAGTTTTAAGTTTGATTAGCTTTCTTTGCATGGTTTTGTCAACATGAAATGGACATGATCATCTAACTGATCATGATATGTCTTTGACTCCTTCACTTTCTGGTGTTCAATAGTGCTTATCTCAACATGTTGATCTCTAATTCAGACCGATGACTGTCATCTAAATTTGGATTGTTTTTCCAGGTGCAATGAAATCTGATAGGAACTATGATATAGATGAAGCTGGGATAGAGATAATCACTCAAAATAGGCTATATTTCAATATATCACAGATAAATACAGCCCTTCAACACTCAAGAAAATGCAACAACAGCTCACACACAGCAAAACACTTCAAATACAAGATAAGAACACACAAGAACAGCTAACAAAGCAGTAACATAATCTGGCATCCGAGGGGCCAGTCTCTCCCCCAATTTCCCTACTCAAATTCTGCCTAACCTGACCATACAGCCCTCTCCCCATACAAAAGGCATACGTACTACACAGCCTCCCCCCTTGTCTCCACTACTGTGTCAGAGACAGAAACCGTTATGCCATTCTTCTTCTCTCTCTTCCTTCTCCTTTGATAGAACTTGGGCTCCACTATATCTGGCCCAATTTTGCTCATTTCCCCTTTTTCTCAGCCCAGATCCAACAAAATCATAATTAAAACCCATGTCCAATAGGCATAAACTAATAACTCCCAAATCCCAATATATTTAAATTTGCCTAGTTTTTCAAATCCTGGAAAATTATTCATGATTGATTGGAATTGGTGGTGGGGAAATATTCACTAGTTTCTCAAGGATCTCTTACATGTATACATATATGGATTTGTTGTTGAAAAGTAAATTTTAACGGATATCTAAATCCAATAAATCTAATAGACTATATACTTATCCAAACTAAGATAAGATTATAAGTATTCTATCTGTTACTATATATTAACAGAACGGAAGAGTTTGTTTTCTTAGTGTTTTAGAATTGAACATAAGTCATTACATATTATCTGTCCTAAAAAGAAATGTCGTTGTATATTGCACTCGTTTTATATTGCTTTTCTGAAGCTTTCTTTCACATGTATTGCTCAATCTATTGAAGTTAGCTTACTATTATAAAAATGCTCTATTTCTTTGGTTCGCTAACAGTGTCATGGGCTACCCTTGCTTAACCTTTTCAGCATCACCTTTAAGCTTTTCTCCATCATGTAGGTTGGGATGCTTGATCCACCAAGAGATGAAGTAAGAAATGCCATGCTTTCATGCATGACTGCTGGCATACGCGTTATAGTTGTCACTGGGGATAACAAGGTGATCAAACTCATCTGAACAATTTTTTTTTTCGTTTTGACCCTTCAACCTCCAATATCCTCTCGTGTCTGAAGTTAATGATTATTCAATACCAGTCCACTGCTGAGTCACTGTGCCGCAAGATAGGTGCTTTTGACCACTTATTGGAATTTAATGAACATTCTTACACTGCTTCTGAGTTTGAAGAACTTCCAGCTATGCAGAAAACTCTAGCTTTGCAACGTATGGCACTTTTCACCAGGTATATTAGTTATGTTTATGATCTAATATCTCACTATTAATAGAAAATCATGTAATTATATCCTGAAAAGCATATTATTCTCTTCACTCAACATTTTGCTTGAGGATTCAAAGTAAACGTTGTATTTCTTCATTGTCCTTTAGGGTTGAACCATCTCATAAAAGGATGCTGGTTGAAGCTTTACAGCACCAGAATGAAGTGGTATGGTTGCTTCCATGATAAAAAATTGCGATTGCTGATGAGAAATGATTGTTCCATTTGGTGGATTTTTATCAAATAAAAAAAAATATCTGCTGATTGTTATGATCACTTGGTTCATTTGTTGATCTGGGTATGTAGTTACCTAGTTGGCGAAGAAGTGGTCTTGTGAGAACTAATTCTTTGGCTGCAATCAGAATTCAATCATCTTTAAACAAGCTGTTACAATCAGTTGTAGTTGTGTGTCTTATTTTTGTGTTCTCCTTGAATATTTTTATTATTGTCATATCAATATTTTAGGTTGCCATGACTGGTGACGGTGTCAATGATGCTCCTGCACTGAAGAAGGCAGACATAGGAATAGCTATGGGTTCAGGGACAGCTGTTGCCAAGGTACCATTACTGACTTCTTTTTTTCCTTTTGCCTTACCAGTGGTCTGTAGCTTTAACTTCAAAAGACATTCAAGTTTCAGCCTAGGGTGACCATTGTATGATGTCTTCATATGTTATTTATACGTGTTTTATTGTGTTGTTTAAGCAGTTTTGATTGATGGGGCTGAGAATAATATTATTATAGTTTATTATAAATAGAGCAATTAATTGGAGGATTACCCCTAATTTATCATTCAGCATTCAGCAATAGTCTTTTGGTTTATGAGATAGAAAGAGGAATAATACAGCAGTGAATCAAGGGATTACCCATTACTACTGCATCAGTTAGCATTAATAACTGATTGGAGGCAATTGAGGGGAGGTTTTAGAGGGAGGGGCCAGCTTATAGGATTTCTTTAAATTTAAGAGGTTCATGAGGAGGAATCATCAGAGAAGATCGAATGGTCGTTGGATAGACTAGCGTTTTGAATGCTAGAGTTTAGTGCTGTCTTTTCTGGTTGTCATTAAGCTTGTTTCCCATACTGTTGAATCCATCTAGAATAAAGAACAATTCAGATCTCTTGGGTTACAACACTGTTGAATATGCTAATAATACCAATCATGAACCTTCACTTAATCATTTGAACTTGAGTTGATAATGGTCTTCAACATGGTATCAAAACTTCTCTAAACAAGTGGAGAATAGTTCAACCCTTGCCACACTTGATCTCCTAATTAAAATTTTGTTTCAATCCAAGCTATCATGGGTTTGTCCATTGTGCTGTGTCCACAATTAAAGACCAGATGGGCCTTAGGTTGAGCATGTTCAAGATATTTGTAAAATATAGATACAAAAGATATCTAGATGATGGAGTTTTCACATGGAGGAGCCATGGGTAATCCATTGGGGCCATGGCTCTTCCCACTTACTAGCTGGTTTAAGAGAGTTTCACTTGCTTGCTTAGGTCTCTAAGTCTCCGTCAAATCAATCATATAGGACTGTGCTCAGTGCTCAACAATTTAAGCTTCCAAGTTGAAGTCGTGATTGGCATTTATTCACACTTTTATTTTCTTGGTGAGTTATCCAATCATGGTATCATGTAATAGCACCGAAGTAGTTGAGAGATTTAAGGAAATGTAGAGAGTGAGAGAGAGAGAAATCAGAATCAGAGAAATACTCTCCAGGATCTAGAAAATATTCCTCCAAATCCTACTATGTCCTTGGAGGGTACTAGGCTCAATTACACAATCGATATAGATAATGATGTCTTATTCCTCGAAGCCTGTGAATATAAATAGGTGCTGAACTAACTAATTATCACTAGGAACTAAGAACAATCAAACAATAAAAGTAACTAAATAGATAGAGCAATAACCAACTAATTCATATAGACAAGTAACCAACTAATTCTAATGTTTTTGTTTTTCTTTTTGAATCTCAAGTAATTCAATTCTTTGGAGAGCCTGGCATAAACATGGTTTTTGCCAAACCCTGTCAACAATTCATCTGAAATTTCTTTTTTGTGTAATTAATATTTCTCAACTGCTTTGCATCAGATGTGGGAATTTTTATCCATTTTTATTTTTTGCTCTTCTTATTAGAGTGCTTCAGACATGGTGCTGGCTGATGACAACTTTGCTTCAATTGTTGCGGTATGCTTGAACATCTCTGTTCTTCTAGTGAAGTTTACTTTTCTTTTAATATGGTTTTCTTTCTCTCAAGTAAGGAAAACAATCACTTTGATTCTTTGTAGGCTGTAGCAGAGGGAAGGGCCATATACAACAATACAAAGCAGTTTATAAGATACATGATCTCCTCTAATATCGGTGAAGTTGTCTGTATATTTGTAGCAGCTGTGCTTGGAATTCCTGATACCTTGGCCCCTGTGAGTATCTAACATGCACCTATTTGGTAACTTATTTAGCCAGTTGTTTCATGAAAACAACTGAAAAAATAAAAAAGAGCTCTACCTATTTACTCTTTTTTATTACATCATGCTTAATGTTGATTTTGTTAGTCCTCAATTTGGAGCTTATAATTCATATTTGTTACTGACTCTGGGCTTGTGGCCGATTGTTGGTAATTAGTGTCCTATCAGCTGTTGGACAGTCTCATTAATCATTAAATGGAAAGTAAATGTGCATAATGTAAATGCATTTTTGTTTTACTGAGGAATAACTAAAGTTTTGAAATTTCTCTTTTTTTCGATTCCTGCAACTTGTATCAGGTACAGCTGCTTTGGGTCAATTTGGTTACAGATGGATTGCCTGCCACTGCTATCGGATTTAATAAGCCAGACAATGATGTAATGAAGGCCAAACCTCGTAAGGTACAGGACAAGCAGTTATATATCAGGCTTCTATTTGATTCCGTCCTCAAGATAATAAGTTACTTGGCATGTAGGATTTTGATTTAAAATTTTCCACGAACTTCCCGGAATGTTGAATTCCAGTAGGAATGCATTCAACTTCTTTGCCTGTCTGTTACTTAAAAGTTCTGATTTGTTCTTTAGGTCCTCTTACATTGTTGTATGTCAGTATTTATATTTTTGCCCTTTATGAAAAATTGACCCTTCAATGCTTTGAACGGGTGAATAGGCTTGGATTTTCATTTAATCAAGGGCTGGAATGAGAGATTTTGTCAACCTACAAAAAAATGGTCTTCGGCACCTATGAGTAGCTGATAATTCTTATTCCTCAATTTTTTATGCTAGTTACAGCTTCAACTGAGGAAATTTTAGTCCTGTTCTTCCCAACTTTTTACTTTCTGCTCAATGACAGGGATTTTCCTGTTTTATCTTGAAGCGTTTATAGTAATTCCCCTGCTGGTAAAAGTAATTTGTTGTAGAGGTAGAATTCCTTTTGATATTTATGCTTCATTTGGTTTAAATTGTAAATTTATACTCCTCTGTTCTCTTTTTTTTCTTTCCATATTTTGAATAACAAATCTCAATAGTAGTTTTTTTTTTTTCACCTTTTCTCTTCTTTTAGTCTTACTATTGGTTGAGCAGCTTGTCATGGATTATTTTCTTATTTATTATTTCTGATACATTTTTTCTAGTTACGCAGAAGTTTGTCCTTTTTATTTAGTCAATTAAAACCTCATGAGTCATGACCGACCGCTTGCTGGCTGTCTGTTATTATCACTGAATGCTAGTAACTTTATCCTTAGTAAATAAAACCACGTGTTATTTTTTGTTTTTCTTTTTCCTTGATCAGATTATGTTGCAAAATTATACTTCTTTTCTTATGACATTTAACTCATTTTATAATGAACAGGTGAATGAAGCAGTTGTTACAGGGTGGCTGTTCTTCCGTTATCTAGTGATTGGAGGTGACCACACTCTCATATATCTTAATCTGTCATTCATATATGGGTTAATTATGTGTTTAATCCTCATCCTCTCTGTAGTCTGTGCTTCTTTGTTTCCTACCAATGTGTTTCCTTAATTTTTAATTATAGAATTAAAAAGAAAAACTATGTTCCAGATCTATATCTGTACCTGTATCGGTCTCTATTGGATACACATCCTCTATGCCTGCCCCCAATCCCTCTCTTTCACCTTTCCTGGTCCCCAGCCAGTTGTAGCAGGTTAAAATGTTACCAAAAAAAAAGTGCATTTTGAAACATGAAAGACTCCAAAACTTGTCAAAACATATGTGGTATTAAATTTTTAAATAATGAATGTATAATATGTAATATTTTTTAATATCAGATCTGGTTCTATTTTTCAATTTTACGTATGTCATAACATTATCTAGTTCTTTCAACAATTGCTTTATTCCTGAATCACATTGTCTCAGATACAATGCAGGTGCCCTTTGCAATTTCTAATTACTGGATCATGACTGACTAAATATTCAATTCAAATTCAAATACTATATATAACATAAACAAGCATAATATAATAAAAATAAAAAATTAGAAATGATGTTAAAATTTCATATCACTTTTCAGGAAACTTGTATTATAATAAAAATTCAGTAGCTGGCAGTAACTGACAAATTTATTCATCATTTCTTTAAGAAACTATTGTTAGATATGGTCTTTATGTAACCATTTTGCCTCATTTTCTTTGATAGTTGTGTAAGAAACCTTAATTGGATGTCGGGCCTGGTCCTAATTTTTCTGTTTCATGCAGCCTATGTTGGCCTTGCAACTATAGCAGGTTTTATTTGGTGGTTTATTTATTCGGACAGTGGCCCAAAACTACCATATATTGAACTGGTAAGATTTTATTATATTTTCAAACCATGTAGACCTTGTTGACAACTGAGATACTCATGACATATAAACGCTAGTCTGACTCAATATACTTTACATTTGAGAAAATGCAAATTTAAGAACACTTGTTATATAGAAATTACTTATTTCTATCATGCCAACTTACGTAGAAGTAGATGAATTTGAACCTTAGTATATGACCTACATTGAGGAAACATAAATCCATGATTTTGGTGCTTTAGGAACTTAGATCTTTTGAGGACAAGCAGAGAGGTGTAACTTGGGTTTGAGCATAAGTGGCTACTCTGCAGTGGCTAAATTAGGTTTACTTCTTTCTACTCGTGCATAAAATTGAAAACCACATATCAAACGCTAGACGACAATGTTTACTATCTATACAGTAATTTATAACTAGGTTATACATATGTTCATGAATATATCAGGGCCCATTTACTTTTTTCATTTCTAGTCAAAATAGAAAATAAAAATGAAAAGGATTTTGCCAGACTTGTATCATTCTCATTTATTGAGAAATGGAGTTCACAGTTCTGGAATTTTGAAAACAGTAATAAATGTGTTTCATCTGTTATAAGAAGTATGGTATACCCAAAATACAAGGCTACTACCATGAATTATTGCACCAACCATGACTTTTTTCAGGAAATGGAAATAAAAAACATTTTCTATTAGCAAAGACACCCTTAATATTGTTTTCATTCTAAATTTATTTGTACTCATCCTGGTAATAAATGTCTTTTGTGCTCTTATTTGATAATTTCAATTCAACATTCTGCCTATTCTTCCAGATGAATTTTGACAGTTGCCCAACGAGGCAGACAACTTATTCCTGTAGTATATTTGATGATCGACATCCATCTACTGTAGCAATGACTGTGCTTGTTGTTGTTGAGATGTTCAATGCTTTGAACAATCTTAGTGAGAATCAATCTCTTCTGTGAGTAATTTTTAGAATTGATTTCATTTTCAATTTTGCATATACTAAATCCCAGTTAAATACTTATTTATGGTAGCCAACCACTGCTAACGATCCTCACTTGTCTTTTTCAGGGTTATCCCTCCATGGAGTAACTTATGGCTCGTTGGTTCAATAGTAATTACTATGCTTCTTCACATACTCATTTTATATGTGCACCCACTCTCAGTTCTCTTCTCTGTAAGTACTTTCTGATAGCTCTGATCCATTTACTTTTTCCTGAAACGACAGCTTTACTTTCCTGTCACATTCGTTAGGAATCTGAATTGTCTTTATAATTTTGGTTGCAGGTAACACCTTTGTCTTGGGCTGACTGGATGGTTGTCCTCTATCTTTCATTACCTGTATGTAGCTTTTCTTCATCTTTCAGAGTAGCTTTTTTCCCTTTGGTATTTAGGTAGCTAATTACTTTCCTTGAATGGGCAATCAAGGTTGGTGCAATATGTCCTAAGTTCTAGAACTAAATATCTTAAGATTAGCACAATTATAAGTACAGCTTAAATCTCCTTGTTTCTTGGGCCCTGAAAGCAACAATGGTTTGGTTGCTCTCTTCTGTTGAGATTTTGAGGATGATAGTACTTCTTAGATACATTTTCACAGTTGATTCACTTGACTCAGCTTTGTGTAAATTGTTCTATGTCAACTAACTCAAATAATTTAAACAATTGTCCTGATTTTGACTTACCTATTCTTTATTAAATTTGCTTCACAGTTTCATACTGAATGTGCTATTAAATATCTTTTTTCCTTTAAATGTTAAACTTCATATCCAAAATGTGATAGTCATATTAATCCTGGAATTTTCCAGTCATCCCCAGACCTCCTTATGTTTGTCTAAAAAATTCATTGTGTTCTTATTTGTTACGATTATTGTAATGGTACCATATTAGATGAAATGGGAACAAATTATTATTCACTTAACCCTCTTAATATGAAAAACTCTTGATAATTTAAAACGAGTTTGAGCAGGAATAAGGATTTTTTTCCTAACTTTCCATTTTTACCTTTTAACTTACTAACAAATTCCACTTTTGTTGTCCAGGTTATATTTATTGATGAGTTATTAAAGTTCTTCTCCAGACATCCAATTGGTAATTTTTATATTCCATATGTCAAATTGTCATCTTAATCTACAATAGTAATATTTCTGTATGCGTGTCTTCAACATCAAAAATAATATTTCTAATTTTCTATCTGGTTTAGGTCCGAGGTTCAGATTATGGTTCAGGAGGCGTGATTTACTTCCGAAAAGAGAATTGCGTGATAAGTAAGATTTGGGGCATTACCTGTGCAAATTCTGCACTTGCTTATAGAATATTTTACTGGGCCGTCCTTGATGGGGAATTGGGAGTTCAAATCATCCACCTCAACGCACTTGCATGGTAGACCACACGTTCCTGCAAGGTACCAGTTTAGAGACTGTATAATATTTTTATTGTAATATCCATAATTCTTGTCCTAAAAATGCCATATTGTGCTCGGAAAAAAATAGTGCTAGAGGTTGTTATACCTTCAATTATTTGCTTTTTTTAGTCTGCATTTAACCAATTTTGCTTACGTAAGCACCCAAAGCTACACATGACTCCCTATTCTGAGGACTGTAAATTAGGAGTTACACTTCATTTGTATATCTTCAAGCACGTTATGATGAGTCTTGTCAATGAAAATGGGTTGAGATAAGAAAAGAGATAGACAGGAGAATCAGAGAACAAAACTTCAGTATTTTTTTTGTTATTGTTGTCTACTGTCCATCTTTTCTTTGCAACAACTTAATTGCAGTTTATTACCAACAAAAAAAAAAACTTAATTGCAGTTAGATAAAGTGCACTTTTTGAACTTGATGATTCTGAGAATATTTGAGTTTAAGATATCCTTAAGACGCCCCATTAGACAATGCGTGTATACTACTAAAAATTATTAATTATACTTTAAACCCTACTTGAAGATTAACTTTACAGTTTTTCAAGACTATCATAGGTTTTCCAGAGAGTTATGAAACAAAAGTACGAGTCTTTCTGTGGGCTGTTTTATCTTTGCATTATTTTAGTGCAACGTGGTAAATGGGTGCTACAGTAGTATTTAGGTGAACTTACGTCAGTTCCTCATTGTGAAGATAGATCTACTGAAAACCAGTTACGATGCAGTTCAACAGGTTGTTCCACCACCATTGCGTTTGAGATTCACTTACTATTTTATGTTTACAATGAGAAAATAGAAATATCTTTTCTTCTGTCAGTGCTTAATGGGATTAATAATTAAAAATGGGGTAAATTACACAAAAGGGCCTTGTGGTTTGGCCCATTTTCAGATAGGGTCCCTGTGGTTTAAAAAGTGTCAAATTGGGGGTATGTGGTTTCCTCTGTTAGCAAATAGGGTCCCAAGTGGTTTTTTCCGGTTTTTTCCATCCAAATTAACAGAGTTAGATTAAAATACATTTCAAAGTGGACTGTTTTGTAATTTGAGCATTTTTTTATTAAAACAAACTAAAAAAGAGGACTATTTTGTAATTTAAACCAAATCACTTCCTTCTTCCCTTTTCTCCTTCCCTCTTTCTTCTTCCCCGCTAC
>QANZ01020676.1:110699-152155 GCA_003254925.1 Chamaecrista fasciculata | reverse complement strand
AAAAAAAAAAAAAAAAAAACCTGAATTAAAAAAAAATAGGAAAGGAGAAGGATGGGTTGCCATGCCACAATCACTGGACACTGGCCACCAAAATTTAGAAGATTCCCGTGCGCGACCTGAACATAAAGACTTGAAATAAGGAAATTAAATTAATAAGATTTATTTTTTTATGTTTTTAAAAAATGCTTCATATTTCATTTGGAAAGACATATATCCATGGCTATTGGATATATAAGGTTTAATAGCATGAGAAAATGATTTACTAGCACCATAGAGACAAACCATTTAACCTGTAGGCCATTACTTGTATTTTGTTTTTGGGCAAATCATTACTTGTATTGGTGGAAGATTTTTGCTAACAAGTCCAATAAGGTAGGCCCAATTTCAAGTTTCGGTTTCTTTGTTTAATTATTTCATTCAAATCCAGTCCAGCAACAAAACGTTCCCAAAAATAAAAACCCAAAACGTTCACCTTTAATAGACGTTCCCAAAAATAATAATAGACGTTCCTTGTAAGGAAATAGGAATAGTTATCGTGGCAGCCCATGGACCTAAAAAGACATAGAAAAGAAGGAAGGAGTCTCCACCACACATTTAAATTGAGTAGAAGAAGCCAAGCAGTGAGATGAGTAACCCAGAGAGGATGGAACATCGAAAAAGAGGAGTACAGATTGGCTGCAACATATTATTAGTGATTGTAATGTTGTGCTGCAGTCCATGTGGGTCGACGACGACGACGACCAATAATACCATTATTAGCATCAACACCAACACCCATCTCCATCCCCTAATCTTAATTCCTGGAGCCGGAGGGAACCAATTGGAAGCCAGGCTAAGCCACCAGTACAAACCCACTAGCCACATTTGTAGCCGCTGGTACCCACCACTCAAGGATCCTCAAGGATGGTTCCGAATCTGGTTCGACCCTTCCGTTCTTCTTTCTCCCTTCACTCACTGCTTTGCTCAACGCATGATGCTTCACTTCGATACCCTCCTCGATGATTACTTTAATTCCCCTGGCCTTCACACTCGTGTTCCTCACTTTGGTTCCACTCGCTCCCTCCTTTACCTCGACCCTTTTCTCAAGTATGTACACCCTCACCACAATTATTCAATAATTCAAAATTGGTCAAACTTTCAGAGTCTCACAGTTTGTTTTTTCTAATTGTACAGGCGTGTTACGACATACATGGCACCCCTTGTACAAGCCCTGGAACAGATTGGGTATGTGGAAGGCCAAACCCTGTTTGGGGCACCCTACGATTTCCGGTACGGTCTAGCGGCGGAAGGACACCCTTCCAAAGTAGGCTCCAAGTACTTACAAGACCTTAAGTCTCTAATAGAACAAGCAAGCGCCTCCAATGGAGGAAAGCAAGTCGTATTAGTGTCCCACAGTTTAGGAGGACTCTTTGCCCTACAACTTCTCAACCGAAACCCACCCTCTTGGCGCCAAAAATTCATCAAACACTTTGTGGCTCTTTCTGCGCCGTGGGGTGGTGCCGTCGACGAGATGCTCACTTTTGCTTCCGGGAATGCCCTCGGAGTGCCCTTAGTGGATCCATTGATAGTAAGGGCAGAACAGAGAAGTTCAGAGAGCAACCTCTGGCTCATGCCTAATCCTATGTTTTTTGGTCCTACGAAACCATTGGTGATTACAAATAAAAGAAACTACACAGCATCTGATATTGTTGAATTTCTGAGAGACATCGGTTTCCCCGAGGGGACTCTTCCTTATAAAACTCGAATTGTGCCGTTGATAGAGAAAATGGAGGCGCCACACGTGCCTGTGACTTGTGTTATAGGAAGAGGTGTGAAAACTCCAGAGAGCTTGTTTTATAGGAATGGTGATTTTGATGAAGAGCCTCAAGTGTTGTTTGGGGATGGAGATGGTACGGTGAACATGGTGAGCTTGTTGGGGCTTGAGTCATTGTGGAGTGGAGACAGAAATCAAAGCTTGAGGGTGGTTAAAATTGGAGGAATATCTCACTCGGGTATACTCAAAGATCAAGCAGCACTTGATGTTGTGATACAAGAGATTCTCATAATTAATTCTAACACTACCAGCTTGGTTGCGCGTGAGTAGATTTTTGTGGATGCTTATGGGCGATCACCAACACAGTAATTCAGTGAACTCGAGTCAAGACAAAGCAGGAAGCTTCTTTTCTAGGAACAATTTATTCTTCTTTCTTTTGTTCTTGCTCTTTATTGTTGGGGATTGTTACTTGTTTTTGTTGGGTGAAGACAGTGGGATGGAGTGGACGATTGAGGGAGATTGAAAGAAATCAGTTTTAATGTTTTACTTGCATTGTGATTTCCTTTTTTTTTTTTTGGTCTGTTGCATTGTGATTTCCTTGAATAAATGTGGTATGACGAACAAAATTGAATTGTTGAGTTGAGACAAAACGTTTTAGGAGAATTATAGATAATGATGCGATAATTATTTAATAAAATCATTTATATAAACTTTATAAAAAAAATTACATTCTAAACATGGCATCGAAACTTACTTAATCAATATTCTTTTGCCTTTTTCTTATATAAGTTATTTAACTGAAAAGGTTATATTTGTGATAGGCTCTTAAATATTCATTCTCCTTGGCCCTTGGCATACAAATCATTGTGTCCGTAAAAGATTTTTTTGATGAAGATAAAATTTATTTAAGCAATCTCTACACATCAAAATAGATACTACCAAAATAGTGTTGAACAAAAAAATCGTAAATCATAAATAGTCAATAATATTCTAAATCTTCAAATTTGATAGGTTTGGAAATATAGCATATTTAGGTAAGAAAATAATTATCATAATATTTTTCAATAAACATATAACATCTGGTTTTATAAAAAAAAACAATTACAAACTAACTAGACAAATTTTTGAAGCTTAATTTAACATTGTTTGCTGTCGATTTTAATTAGACAAAGAAATAACTTGTGATTTTGAGCATTTAAAATAAGAGATATATGATCACATTAAGTCGATAGAACCAACGAATAAAACTTTTGAGAAAGATACATAACTAAAATCTAAAAAAAAAAAGATAAAAGGCTAAATTACAACATATCTTAAAAATAAAATATCAAAATTATACTTTGAGCTTTTAATTTTGTTTTCTGAACATATGCAAAAGAAAAAAATCATTTATTTCAATTGTTTGTTTGGTACCAGACCTCGAACACGGAACCACATGTCACATTATGAGTAATGATAACCATGGAGATCGGAGGTATTGGTCATTTATTTCAATTGTTCAAGTAAAAGATAATAAAAAAATCTAGACGAATTCATGTTTTGAATAAAAAAAATGTACGAAAAAGTTTGAAAAATTAAATAAATGAGAAAAAAGAGAATGGAATTTGAGAATTTCCCTATAATTTGAATCCCAAAATAAAGTTCTAAACAAAAATTTTAAAAAAGCTGTTTCCAAGTTCACATGGAAATTTCTAAGATTAGAAATGGTGATGGGCAGTGGATGGAAAGTGAGGATGAGGTTGGTTTGTGTTTCAAGTCCTTCTTCATGGAATTGTTCACCTCTTGACTTTTCTCATGCTTTGTCTTTTGTTAAGTCTTGTGTGAGTGAGGAGGTGAATAAAGATTTGATGAGACCTTTGAATATGCTGGAGGTTAAAAATGCAGCTTTCCAACTTGGTAGGGATAAAGCTCCGGGGCCAGATGGTTTCTCAGGTACTTTTTTTCAATCATCTTGGGAGAATATTAAATTTCAGATATTTGATATGGTGAAGGACTTTCTTGAGAATGGGAGAGATTTGTATGATATTAATGACACTAATATAGTGTTAATTTCGAAGGTTGATGCTCCTGAATTTGTGAGTCAGTTTAGGCCAATTGGTCTATGTAATTTTGTATATAAAATTGTGGCTAAGGTTGTTGTTAATAGAATGAAGCATGTTTTGCCGGGTATAGTATCGGAGCATCAGAGGGCTTTTGTGCCCGGGAGATTGATACATGACAATGTTCTTATTGCTCATGAGGCGTATCATTACCTTAAGAACAAGAGGAGTGGTAATAGGGTTGAAGTTGCTCTTAAAATGGATATGAAAAAGGCGTATGACAGAGTAGAGTGGGACTTTCTAAAGGAGGTATTATTGAAGCTGGGTTTTTGTGTTGCTTGGGTGGAGAGGATTATGTGTTGTGTTTGTATAGTGAAGTATAATGTGATGTTGTCTGGTAGGAGGATTGCTTCTTTTTCGCCAGGGAGGGGTTTGAGGTAAGGAGACCCACTGTCTCCTTATCTCTTTCTTCTGGTTGCAGATGTATTATCTAATATGGTTAGTGATGCTGTTGACAGAGGTGTGCTTAGAGGTGTGAAGCTTGTTAGACATTGCTCAGTATTATCTCACTATTTCTTTGCAGATGATTCTCTCTTCTTCTTAAGAGCTACAGAGGAAAATTGTGGCATCATGAAGGGGCTCTTGGATGTTTATTGTGCAGCTTCTGGGCAAGAGGCAAACTTAGAGAAATCTGAGGTTTTTTATTCTGCTAATGCCTCTGTTGATATTCGAAGGGTGGTTTGTGATAGTTTGGGGATTGCTGAGAATAGATCTCCAGGTTCTTATCTTGGCCTTCCAGCTGTGTGGGAGAGGTCCAAGACTTCTGCTCTTGCTTTTGTGAAGGATAGGGTGGAAAAGAAGATGCAAGGGTGGAAGGGTTTTTTGTTATCTCATGCTGGGAAAGAAGTGATGATCAAGGCAGTTGTCAATGCTATTCCAGCCTATTCGATGAACTGTTTCAAATTTCCAAAGAAGACTTGCATGGAACTTGATGCCTTGGTTTCTAATTTTTGGTGGAGTCAAGGCAATAAGGGAGGGAAGATGCATTGGTTATCCTGGAAAAAATTATCTCTTGCTAAAGATTCTGGTGGGCTGGGGTTTCGAGATTTCTCATGCTTTAACCAAGCTCTACTGGCCAAACAAGCATGGAGATTGCTGACGTCCCCTGATGATCCTTGGGCCAAACTTTTGAAGGGCATGTATTTTCCTAACACTGGTTTTTTGCAGGCAATAAAGGGGCCTCGTGCCTCTTGGGCATGGTCCAGTATTTTGGAGGGCAGGGATTTGTTGGTGAAAGGGCTCATGTGGAAGGTGGGTGATGGTAGATCCATTAATTTCTAGAGTGGCAGGTGGATTCCTTCTCTGGAATCAGGTAAAATGAGCTCTAACTTTCCTATTGATGATTTTGGTATTAATTTGGTTAGTGATGTGATTGTGAATGGGGAGTGGAATTTGGGGGGATTAAGGGATTGGTTGTCTGCTAATGAATTTTCTGCAATTAACAGTATCCCCATCCCTGTTGTGCCTCTATGTACGTGATTCTTTGTTGTGGAGATTTAACAAATATGGTGTGTATACTGTAAAAAGTGGATATCATCTTGCAAAATCTGCTTTGCCTCTTTTTTCTGCTGATTGTGCTAGTTCTTCTTCTGCTGGGGAAAGGAAGAATTGGAGGTGGATTTGGAAGGGCTGTTTTCCTGAGAGGGTTAAGCACTTTCTTTGGAGGGCATGCAATGGTGCTTTGGCTACCAAGGAGGCTCTATTTCGAAGAAGATGTAGCTCTAATCCTCTCTTTCCAGTTTGTGGTAAGGAAGAGGAGACTATTGAGCATGCGTTGTTGTTGTGTGATTGGTCTCAATGTGTGTGGTTTGGTTGCCCATTGTCTATAAAAATTTTTAGGAGTGAGATTACCTCTTTTTTTAAGTGGGGTGAGGATCTCATCTCTAAAAAATTCAAAGATAATGCTTTTGCTTATTGTTGTGTGGCTATGGGTTGTTGGTTGATTTGGAAGGCTAGGTGTAGCTTTATTTTTGAAGGTACTAGTATTGATCCTGTGGAAATTTATTCTAAGATTAGTTTTGGGGATGATGAATTTTGCAGAGTTAATGGTTTTAATAATGTTTTGGCTTATTCTTTTGATGGTGAAGGTGATGAGACTATGTTTTGTAAGTGGTCTCCTCCTTCCTTTAATTCTTTGAAGGTGAATGTTGATGCAGCTTTTGATATGAGTAATTTGGATGCTGCTACTGGTATTTGTGTTAGAAATAATAGTGGTTGTGTTGTGGATGGTCTATGTGATTCTTTTAAGGCCAGTTCTGCCTTCATGGCTGAAGCGTGGGTTCTTAGAAGGGCTGTGATGATGATGTGTGCTTATGATTGTGGGTCTGTTGTTTATTGAGACAGATTGCAAGGTGTTAAGGGATTGTGTGGTTAATGGTATGCAATGTCAGTGGGATTGTAGCATTTTGATTGAAGATACAAAGTCCCTGTTATCATCTCATCCTGCCATTTCTGTCAATTTTGTTGGCAAATCTCTCAACAAAGCAGCTCATTGGCTTGCTAGAAGTGCTCTTAAGGAGTTGGTTCCTTTGGATTGGGTTTCTTGCCCACCACCCTCTCTTGTTCGTATTTTGGTAGTTAATAGACAATTTGATGTATCTGGAATTGGTTAATTGTTGTAGTTCCTTGTTGTTTTTTTGGCTCTTTTCTGCTGCTGTTTGTTTAGTGGTGGAATTGGGCTTTTCTGTGTATTGTTTGCTTTTGTGTTAATAATACACATTTTTTCTGGCCAAAAAAAAAAAAGTTCACATGGAAATGATTATCAATGGAAAAAAAATAATTGTACAATTTTGCCCCCACTGTCTCCAGGTTCGCATAGAAATTATAAAACCCCAAGATTTGGCCCGTAATTAAATAAAGGAAAATAAATCAAGCAAAAACGGAATTGTTTATTATTCCGTTGCATAATGCATGTGATGTGCCGCACCTTCTGGCTGGGATCTCCTACATTGGGTATCTTGTTGCCGTACTCTAAATCCCTACTTTTGTTTACGTGGCAATAACTCAAAGTGAGCTGCGGTGAGCCTATGTAGTGCCTAGAGCATGGGATTTCTCACTCCACTATTTAAAGTTTTAAATTTGTCTCACTCATTACTCATCTCATCAGTGATAAAACGTTTCTTTCAGACTTTCACCTATATCGGACTTGTTTGAAATCCCCGAAATTAAATTTAAAAGAAAAAAGAAAACGGAAATGTCATGGTTGGCTCGCTCCTTGGCAAATTCCCTCCGATTCGACGACGATGACGACGGCGGCGACGGCGACGATTACGATGATGAAGACAACGATGTCGAACCCAATCGACCACGCGACCCGCCAACTGCTTCACCCGAAACCCGAGAATATCGTCATCGACAACAACAACCGCACCAACCGCAATATGATGAAGTTGAATCAGACAATGAAGCGCTAGCTCGAGGAGTTAAAGAGGACCTTGATGAATTCAAGCAAACCCTAACCCGCCAATTCTGGGGAATGGCCTCCTTCCTAGCTCCGCCCCCAACAAATTCTTATCGTTCTTCTACTTCTGAGCACCATAGTCGTTCTGATCCCGATGAGTTCACTGGGAATCAATCAGAGCCTTCTGATCAGTGTGCTTCTGAGCACAGTGAAGAACCTGAGGCGCCTGATGATGCTGCAATTTACAGGACTCGGCGCCAAGAAATTGAAAGAAGGTTCAGGGATGAGTCCCCAGAAATTTCAGGAATGGATCCGAATTTGATTTTGTTTGGATCGGAGTCTGTTGATTATGAAGAATCCGAAATGGAGCAGTGTGATCTCAAAAGCGCGGTTGGAATTACAGAGGAAGTGCTAGCCTTCGCAAGAAACATAGCGATGCATCCGGAGACGTGGTTAGATTTTCCTATTGACGAGGAAGAAGACACAGATGGTAAGCCTGCTTCTCTTTCTGTCATCTCTCTTTATCACTATTTTGTGAGAATGATTCTTTCGATTGAAATTCTTGGTTTCTTTTGAGTTGAGTTGTTCACAAGTCATTCTTGGGCAATGGAAATTAACTTTTTAGCTTTCTTTTTGAATACCCTATAAACTGATTTTGTCCCTGTGATATGGTTGTCCGTGAATGCAATAAGCTGATTCTCACATGACATTCCGAATTGATTCCTATTGCTGTCTTTGGAAATGCTTTGCAAGTTATATTGTCCCTGAGATATATTTGTCGGTGAAGGCAATAAGCCGACTCTCACATGACATGTTGATTGAAATGTATATTTCATGATTTTATTACACCATATTATGATTATAACACATTTCAATTTAAACTTACTTCAAGTCATTATTCCAAGTGAGGCTCATCGCATAAACTACTTAAAGTACATATTACATAACATAGATTATTATGCGTTGGTAGTTCATGGTTTTGATATAAGATTGCATTCCAGTAGCGGCACCAGTTTATGGAGCATATGGCTATTTAGACTGTAGGCTGTAGCTCATTGAGAGTGGAGAAAGCTATTGAAATCAACATCTATTGTTTTCATTTTCTGTCTCGACCTAAGATTCATGTGAGTTACTGCTCCAGGGGACCAGTACTTTCATTGCAAATTTGTGAGATATGACTGTTTATAAGAAATTCAGCTTCCCAATTATCTTCTTCTTCCTGTTTTGTTTTTCCTCTGTCTTTTCCAAAGGAAAAGTTACCAATAATGAATCTTTCTTTCTATGTACTTATTTTTTACTTTGTGCTATATGAGGCTACTTGGTATTTTATTTACATAGGAAAGTGGAAATCTCAAAAAATAATGCAGTTGACAGTAATTATCATCTTAAGACACTGCAAACAACATTTGAAAATTTTAGTAGACTTATTCTATAAAATGGTTACATCTTTTATGCTTTTGGTCATTCATTGTTCATATTTCATGCTATCCATTTACTTGCAGATTTTGACATGTCTGATGCTCAGCTGGAGCATGCTTTGGTCATAGAAAGACTTGCTCCTAGATTAGCTGCACTCAGAATTGAGCTGTGTCCTTGCCATATGAGTGAAGATTACTTTTGGAAAGTCTATTTTGTACTTTTGCATTCCAGACTTAATAAGCAAGATGCAGAAGTTTTGTCCACCCCCCAGGTAGGTTACCTGGTTATTTGCCATTACATTTGTATTGCGCTTGCAATTGCCATATCTTGCAATATGTTGAAAGTTCACATTGGTGAAGTTAGTTTAAGTTGAATTGATTAGGTGTTTGATTCATTAGAATTACCAAGGTGTTTTAGATCAAATTGAATGTCAAGTGTCTTTATTAGATGGAGCATGCTCATAATTTGTGTAAAGGTTTAATGTTATGGTTTTGGACTTCAAGTCTGGCCAATTTGCCTTTTTGACTAACTGAGGAATATGCTACAGAAATATGGTGAGCTCATCTTTATTCTTCTGTTTATTTGATGATTATCCATCTGCTATTTGAACGACTATATCTCATGAATTCTCCAGTTTCGTTGGCCCCTTTTTTTCTTGTGGTCATATTCTTCTTGCTTTTAGACTAGTTTCTCTAATGTTTACTATATATATCAGAAAGAAAGCTAAAAGAAATGTAAATTTTATTGGAGCACTTGGTTCTTTATTAAAACTATTCAATCATTTTCGCTTTTGTGCTCTCTGGCTGTCATGTGTGCTTAATGAAAAGTAACAAGGTCTGGCTTTAGTCTGACACTCTGACCTATTCATCCTTCCTTTCTTTCCTCCTGAAAAGTTGGACTAGTTTGCCTGCATGAACGTTTATGGATTCTGAAAGCATGTATCAGAGGATAATTATGTATCATGATTGAACTAAAAGCATGATATTGTGGAAGAATATATTTCTACCAGAGGAAATTGTTGAAAAGATTAAATGCTTAATTTAACATGGTATGGAATTGGCTCCATTATTGTTTAGCTATGAAGATTTGCTTGTCTCTTGAAGCCTAATGCAGTGTGCACTGTTGAGTTCAATTCTGTGATCATCAAGTAACATATGCCTCAAAAGTTTGCATAATTATATCCCAGATTTTTGACATTATCACATGCATCTGAGCTAATATGTACCTATAATCAGTGGAGGGATAGTTGTAACACTATCTGTTCATTGTCTGCAGGTTATGGCAGCAAGATCAATGTGGATGCAGGAGTTGCATAAACAAATGAAGCCCGAATCTGAACGATTTCAAAGAAGCACTTCCTATATGAGTGACACTGCTCAACATGAGGATTTCGCTCCTAGTATATTAGATCATTCCATGCCTCATGTGACAAGGGGATATGAACGGACCACTTGGCCCACAATAGCAGATTATGAGATTGAGAAACACACTATTGAAACTTCTGAAACACTATTTGTTGATAAGTCTGTCATTGAGGAAAAACCAATACTTAAAACTGAGGACAAGGGCATGAGAAATGTTCAATCCTCAAAAATTGTTCTTCTAGACTACGAAGTTGATGAGGAAGAATGGCCAGAGGAAGATTCTGATTTGGGGGTAACCTCCATCCCTGGGGTGAATGATGAGGACATATCTTTCAGCGATCTCGAGGACGATGATTATGGTATAAAACCTGTCAAATCCATAACAGATACAAAGAAAGTATGAAATTTCATTTCCCTCTACCTGTCTGCCGTTGAAGAGATTGCCTGATGTGAAGAAAACAGAATTTGACTGTGGTGTCTCGAGCATTCTTTTATACACAATATACGGTCAATGAAGTTATGAGAAGTTCCATGAAGCGTTTCAAAGTGTGGCTGTGTCAAGTTGATTTCTTTCTTTTCCTACCTGTGTTTCCGGCCGCAAAGCGATGCATGGGTTTGCCTCTCGGGGTATGTATATTATTGGACTGAACTCAAATGAAAGGAAAGTGTGGGAGCAAGATGAGTGATCTTTTATATTTTTAATTTTTTGTTTCTCATTTGATCTCACGAGTGATCGTTTTATCTGATCCTTGTTATTCGAAACCGAAGTGCATGGGAAAAAACATATGGATCAAATTCTTCAGCCCCAATCGGGAAGTGTACATATATACAACATCACAAATGCAGTGGTAACTACAGATCCAATTTTGTTATGTTTTGTTTTCTGATATAGACTTCGTAATTTTCCATTTTAATGAATGCGAATTCGCGATGCGGTGCTTCGCCTTATTTTTCGGGCACATTACTTGATTCAGTTTTTCCCTTCTTGTCCAATGAAAATTACGCGTTGATTCTTGAAAGAACTCAAAATATATGTCATAACATAATATTGTTAACATCTAAAATTTAGCCAAACATTTGTTTGTTATATAACATAATGTATCGAGAAATATACGGTCTTACAAGCTAAGACAAAATTTTAATGTTGACGCCAACCGAGAGAAAAGTGATGAAAGAAAAATGGGAAATTATGTGAAGAGCTCCATCTCTCAACTAATCAAAACTCTTGAATGAGATTAAATGTTTTCTTTATAAATTAAAGCAATGACGTTGAGAGAAAAAGAAAGAGAAAAGGACCTTTACAAAAAAAAGAAAAAAGAAAATAGTTGGGTTGGGGTAATAAGACTTTTGAGTTTTGATAGCATAACCCAAAAAAATAATATAAATGAAACCATAAATTGTTAAACACAAACGTTTAGTACTACAAAATAAACGTGGTGCATCTAATGATTCTCCTTATTTTGATACTCAGATCCATTTGTATCGATGGTCTCCAAGCTTGAGATTTGTCTGTTTGTTGGGCTTTCTTTTTGTTGCTAATCAGTTTTAGATCTGAATTATCTGATAAATCATTTTTTATCAAAGGTAGAGAGAATATAATAATATACAAAAACAAAAATAAATATACAGACTAAAGAGTAGTAGTTGAGATCTTTAGGCCCAGTTCGTTTCCGTTTTGATTATAATCTGTTTTGATTATAATCAAAATAAACACGTTCGTTTACGTTTTTTTCTTGATTCAANTTTTTTTGGTACATTAAAGGGCTTTCTTTTCTGGCCGGGGCAGCTTGAGTTATGAGTAATGTCTATGCGTCTTGAATCTCCGGCATTGGTGGTAACGAAAAAAAGAGGGTTACGCTTCTTTGGCTGGATCTGCTCGTCAACGAAATAAAGTTCCAACCATCGTCATTAAGGAAATTTGCTGTATATTTCTTCTACAACTCAACTACTTCTTTGTATATTATAAAATTGTAGTAAATTCAACAAAACCATTCCAGGCCCCAGCTCGAAACGAACGAAGAACCACCCATTCAAAACTGCAATTTTAGGTTTGTTATCATATTCGCTTTGATTATCTTATCCATTCACCTTGCCACTAGAAATTTTGAGTCTCGCAATTCTTAATCCTAGGGTTCATATCTTCTGGACTCTAGGGTTCGTATCTTGGCCTTTCGCTTACCATGGACCTTCCGGTGCTCAGGAAGGGTTTAGATTTCTCTCGGAGGAACAAGAATTGGCTTCTTTTTCTTGCGGCTGTCGGGGCCTCTGGTTATGGTGCTTACAGGGTCTATCACTTGCCCTCTGTTTCGCGGAAGAGAAAGCGGTTCATGAAGCTACTGGGAGCCTTGATTTCTCTCGCTGAAATGGTTTCCGATTCTGCTGACATAATGGCCATTGTCTCCAAGGACATGAAGCAATACCTCAGCTCTGATTCGGATGAAATTCCGAATAGTTTGAAGCAGATTTCAAAAATTGCGAGATCGGAGGAGTTCTCTGCATCGTTGGCTAGGGTAACCGAGGCGTTAACTGTTGGGATTCTGCGAGGGTATAATTCCCACGATAGCAATGGTCATGACTCGGAGATAGGTACGGGCACTTCTAGCTTTTCTGATAAGGTATTGGAAAGGCTTTTCTCCAAGGCTGGGACTGGTTTTGCCTCAGTTGTGGTAGGAAGCTTCGCAAGGAATTTGGTTTTGGGTTTTTACTCAAATGGTGGATCAATTGATAACTATAACACGGGGGTTTCATCGAAGTCATCAGACGTACCCGGATGGGTGAATGTTATTTGCAATGACAAATGTAGACATGTCATAGGCGATTGCGTACAAATTTTTGTAAGCACTGCGGTTGCAGTTTTTCTCGACAAGACAATGGATGTCAATACTTACGAAGAATTCTTTACTGGAATGACCAATCCAAAGCACCAAGACAAGGTTAGAGATGTTCTGGTTTCTCTATGTAATGGTGCTGTAGAAACTTTAGTTAGAACATCTCACGAAGTATTGACAAATCCAACTGTAAAATCAAAGTCAATTTCATCCACTTCTACAAATCAAGACGTGTGCCTGAAACCAGAAGCATATTTTCAGCAATTTAAACTACAGAGCTCAATTGGCGGAGTTCAGGACAATAAGTGGCTTGAACAGATTTCATCTACGTTGTTAGTGCCAGCGAACCGAAGGTTTGTGCTTGATGTGACAGGGAGAGTGACATTCGAAACAGTAAGATCATTTGTGGAGTTTGTATTATGGAGAATATCAGAGAGCTTGAAGAAAAGTGTGAGTAAAGTTCATGATGAGGTTGTCGGCAAAGGACTGGCAGTTGTCAGATATGTTGGGGCTAAGTCATCCGTTATTCTTACCTTGTGTCTTGCATTATATTTACATATTCTGGGTGGCAATAGGATTGTCATGCCTGCTTAGGTTGACGGTTAACCCTAACCTTTGCAAATAGTTCATTTAGAATCTAGTGACAGCAACAAATAGATGTTGTTTGTATGCATATATTCTTTCAACGTATTAAAATCAAGCTCATATTTCGGTCAGTGAATCTTAGCTGTAATTTACAATTTTAAGCCATAAGGAAAGTCTGGAATGGTTCGAGTGGTGTTTAGTTCTCTTAATTTCTTTCTTGCTTTGCAATCTTATGTACATATGTTACATTCTTTTTCTTCAACTGAACATTTTGTTGTGCAAAAAATTTAAGTCAATCTTTATACTGTGGTCAGGAAAGAAAACAAAATAAGCAGCTGTATAATTGTAACTGAAGTTTTTAGATATGATCCATATTTTGGCGCACTATATATACCCTTAAGGCCTCTTGATTTTGGTTGAGTATCAGTTTTTGAACGCAGGTCTATCGATTTTACCTTGCCTAATGATTCATTTTTTTTCTTCGGAAGGAAACTGATTTGAGCTCAAATGTTCGTTTTCTGGATAAAGAAATCATCTGGTTTGGAATCAATTGACTAAATTTAGACCACAGTTTATATTGTGTAAGTACCAGCTATTTGTTATATCATGCACCTTTATGGAGTTTGCTGCTCGATTCATATCAGATAAATTTTCATTGGTGCTGTTAGACAATTGGTGTTATTGGGTGAGGGTTTCTTCCCTCATGTTCATCGGCTGTCAATCTTTGGTAATTAATTTTTTCTTCTGTAAACGATTCCTAATCTTATTCTATACTTTCCATTTTGCCAATAAATGTGTCCTCAAAAAACTTGGCTTCCCTCATGTTCATGCCTGAAATTCTCTTCAATCATAATTGATGTATGTTAATTGTTATTGGTATTCTTGTCTCATACAGACTTTGCACCCGTATGGCTTCTGTGGAAAATAGATTGATGTTACAGCTTCTTGAGTAATCTTTGATAACTTATATTGAAGCACTGATGCACTTTTTTATTAACCATACCTTGCTTAACCAGTTTAGTGCCACTGGTTGAATGCTTTTACATCAACTGTTATATAAATGGACCAGTTCCTTGTCTTCATGGCATGTACAACATCCTTAGAACTAAAATCTGATTTCTTCGTTTATCCAAGATAAATTAGCTGTAGCTACAGGCTTAGTGTGTTTTTTGATCGGAGAAATCTTTTTCTTTGGTTATTAAGCTTTTTTTTATTATTATTATTGCTGGAGTATCAAGGGCACTGATGGAGTTCAAATCAAATGGCTAAGCTTTTGTGTCCAATAGCTGATTTGGTCTACAGGGCCCTCTGCTTGGGGTTTATGCAGTTGCAGTTGGCACCATAGAAGATTCTTAGGAGTAGTCTAGTCATCCTTATGCCTTGGGTAATAGGGTTAACGACTTTATGGGGCTATTGGCATTAAAATCTAATTACATCTTAGAGAAATTAATACGTGCAGGGAAGCATAGGCCTCGAGCAAAGGGATCATATACTTTTTAAAATAAAAATAAAAATCTTACTTTGAGCTTCGTCCGGAGTCCGGACTCTCAGGCATCAGTGTCCATTTGTCTCACATGTGTAACTAACTCATTTAAGTCCTGTCTTGAACCAAACTCTCAACCAATAAAAAATGGGTGCGTTTGCTTCATGCAATGTGAGATACTGAGATGTGTGGACCTTCTTTCTGTAAGAGGGCAAGCCTATGTGCGACCTAGGCCATTTCCCAATGTTGAATGTGGCATGCATCGGTGGATCAATCTATTTGTATATCTTGTCTAGTTTAATAAAGTAACATCTCTTCTTCTCTCATTCTCAAAGCTGCTTTGGTTCACATGGAAGAATTCTTTAACATTACAACAGCCTGATTCATTTATTATTAGCAGACCAGTTTCCACAAGTTAGGCAGAATTGCAGAAGAACCCAACAGGTTAACGATGGTCTTAAGAGGACCACGATAACCCACTACTACTAAATCATGATTATCCAATTTGAGAGAGAGCAGTGTGCAGTGATGAGATTCATCATAGTTTAAGTTGACTTTTGATTGTTCTTGTATGGTCCACGCAATTACACTTGAACGTGATGACAGATGACAGAAAAATAAAAGGCAAAGCCGTGTTTGACACTCTGCTTTTACTTTTGAGCCACGGAGTTAGTCAGTTAGGTGTTGGACAAAGGTGTACTACAGTGGACGATGATGGTTAGATGTTGAAAGCTTGAATTTTACACATGATGTTACTACATGTTGCCATTATATTCTTAATCATGGGACTGATTGGCTGCTCTGTATGACTTAATTTGACCCTAAGGTCTGAAAGCATGGTATTTAGTGCCTTTTCTCTCTCCCAATGTCACCAACTAGAATCTTATCACTACGCTTGATGGCGAGATTATATTTTTAATTTCCAAATCCTCTGTAGGTTGGATTTTCTTGTTTTCAAAAAGGGAAGAATCAGATTTGAAGTGTCCTATGTGTTGAGGAAAAAGTATGATGAATGGTATCATTGAGAGTGATAATGGATGTTGACATCAACTCTACTGGTGCAAGGCTCGAGAAATAGATAGAAAATTAACCGAATCCATAAGCAGGAGTTATATGATAACACTGTTAATTATTCTGTGCATTAAATGGAATTACTGTATCAATTATAGAGGGCTCATTAACTGAGAGAGGTATCTTCAGGATACTTTGTCGGCTGTGAATTGAAACTTAGAAAACAGAGACAAACTGAACAGAATTGCATGAAAGAGTATTGGTTGTTTGGTGTTGGAGAGCCTAATAACTTTTTACCAAAGGAGCCGGTATATATATAGATCTTTTTGGTTCCTAAACAAAAAAAAAAGTTGGAGCTAAAAATTCATTAAATTAAAGCATCTTAAAGAGAAGAAATTTAATTTCCATGCAGGTGATGTTTACATTTTCTCTTATTCTAATTAATATCACAGAGAAGAGAAAACAAGAGGTTTGCTGAGTACGTAGAGACTTATGAGTTATGACTTATGAGTGATAATTATGACTTATGAGAACTCAAACAACCATATCCATATGTGTATATATATATATACATACATATTCATGCTATGCATATATCTTAACACTAAGAGGGACTATATAAAGAGACTTTGATTTATTGTATATATGTATGTGTGTATGAGGCAGGTTGAACCTTTGAAGAGTTGAAGCATGCATGATAAGATGAAAGTGTTATAATCAATTTCTGGGCTTATGCTTCTGAGTGTAGATATAATCCACATGTGCCGCTAGCGTCCTTCTCATCAAACACTCGTCTTTCCCTTCCACTCCTTCGCAGTTCTCATCTTCCATTTCTGCCTTCATTTCCACAACATCCTTCAATTCCAAATTCAATATTCAAACATCACAAAATTATATACACATATGAGCTTATAATTAAGAGAAATTTACAATTCAAACATGCATTAAAAAAGCAGAGAAGCAAGAGAAGAAATTAAAAAAAGAAACTTTGGTACCTCATGCAGTGAGATGGGACGAGAGGCGTGGATTAGGCCTAAGCTAAGCAGAAGAAAGAAGGTGATGAAGATGCATATGGTGAATCGTTTAGACATTCTTTTTTCTGTTTTTTTGCTTTCAACTAAGTTTTTTTCTCTCAGCTTTTATCACTTTGTGAATGTGAATGTGAGAGAGAAGTGGCAGAGCGATAAGAGACTATTTTATATATAGACAAACTGAGGTGGAATCGGCAAATCACACACGATCCCCTGTCTGAACGTACACTGGAAAAACTTTGAACAATAGTATTTCTCACTTTTCAAACTGAGAATTTATTAAAATATTTGTGTCAGTGTAAGTAAGTTGGTAATATTTTAATGCAATGTCATGGATTTTATTGTAATTTTATGTAGAACAATGTGGCTATGTGAGTATAAAATAATAATAACTGTTTATTTTAATTATATTTTAAAAATGATCAAAATAGTAGTATGAAGTTATAAAAACAATTTCGCAACTCTTTTTATTTTTATATTTTTAGAAAATCAACTACTAAAATATCCTAAAGTTATTATATAATAATATAAATAATCCTCATATACTAAAGTAGCATTAATTAGTGGGTAAGTGATGGAAAAAGTTACTAGATGGTACAAAGGGGATGAATGCCAAGTTAGAGAAAGTTTTGATATAATAATCAAACAACATAAGAATATATAGATGAAAGACGTTATATAAATAATAAGTATTTACAAACACTTTGGATAATAATTTTCTTTAGCGATTATATACCAATAAGAGTATAGGGGAAAAAAAACTTGAAAATCAATCAACAAGTTGAAAAACAATCTTGAAAATCTCTTATTTAGTGTGAAATGGCAAGCATTAGGCCTCTGAATATTGGGGTTTTAATCATTTACCAATCAATCAAAGAGTTTTAGGCTCAAAATTTGCTTTATAGATAAGGATGGGGAGTGATTTGTTTGTCACGAATAATATGGAAAGGAATCAAAGAAATTGCAAAAATTTGGAAGGTGTTACCTAACTTTGTTTGTAGGAGTCTTACATCTTTCTTATTTACATCACTTTTCGTTTAAGGTCATAGAATAGCTAGGCCGGTAGCTAACTTAAAAGGAATGAATAATTAGATATTGTTTTAATTCATCAAGCTATATTGTACTTTATCCCCTTCCCCTAAATTCGAACATAACCTTAATTTCGTGATGATTTTAACTTCAAATTACAGGCTAAGAGGGTAAAAGTTAAAACACTGGTATTGATGTCATTGTTTTCTTATGATCACAAGTTCACACTGTCCCACGTGACATGTTATCATCTATAGTATTACTATGTGAATTTAAAATAAAGGGTCCTTCTCACATGTATCCTAATGGCACATGTTAAGGTTTCTTTTGATTGGTTAGGTGAGTTTTCAAACATTAAAAATTATCTTTTAAATGAATTTTCGTAGATTTCAAGATATGAGAAGCTCTACTAACCAATCAGTAGAAACCTTAAAATGTACTCTAAGGGCACATGTTAGATAAATCCTAAAAGAAATCATGATATAGATATATCATTTAAATTTAATTAATTAATGTCTGTGGCATATTTGAGATCAACTAAAATTTTATTTATTTATTTATAAATAATTTTCTTATTTTTTTCTACTAAATGTATTTTTAATTTGATTTTCAAAAGTATTTATTTTTTTTTATCATTTCGTTTAATAAGTTATCAATGTAAAAGTAAGATTTATAAAAAAAAAATTGTGGAAAGATTTATCACTATTCTTTTCATGTGACCACAACCTATTTTTTCCTTATTAATATTATAATTTAAGTCATGACTAGCTAATTCAGAGATCTTATAACATAATAAAATTTTCCAAACATCATCCAAACTTGAAACATTTCCTATATAAATTGAAACTATATATATAACTAATTACATGTCAATAAATAATCACATTAGCAGATATACAAACATAATTCAATAGACTTCACCAGAAGAAAAACATAATTCAATAGAATATGTAACAGAGAAACAACAAAAAAAAAAATAGAACGATAACAAAAAAAAATAATAAAACAAAAAATAAAAAGACCAATCGAGGAAGCAGATAATATATACTGAAAGACATCATTGAAAAGATACGATTTTTATTTAGAATAGTCAATATATGATGAAGTGAACAAATCCAATAAAAAAAGCACATCATTCTAACACTAGCCTTAGCTAGTCAATCTGTCGCTAAGTTTCTATCTCTGTTAAATAACATAATAAGAAAGCTAAAAAACATAATTGATCAATATAAAAATATCTCCAATGATAAAATTCCATTCCATCGACTACCAAAACTCTTAAAAATTCAGACAAAATTCAACATAACACCCTTATGAATCTGCAAGATCTCGTTCTCTTCCATGATAAAAGTCAGAAAAGAATACACGACATTAAAGAAGTTAGTTTAATAAGGGAGAGTTGATTATTACTTTATTAGAGATCATACTACAGCAAAACATAAGCTTTTGAAGAGAGCAGTTACTCTGGCAGTTGGCACTTACTCTGGGTTGATTCAATATATGTTTCATCAAAAAAACAAAATTCAATATATGGAGTTGAGTTAGATAACTAGGTTTTTTTTTTGGCCAACTGATAACTACGTTATTTAATTCTAAAGCTTTCATTATTTAACGTTAAATGAAGATATAATGTGGACTAAAGTATGCAAAATCTTCTCAGAACACTTTACAGGCATGCGTGATTTGAGTTCTAATTAATTTCACGAGTGACAAAGCCAATAATTTTATTGGCTTTCAAAAAATTCAAACTCGGTCTCTATCTTATACGTGGATTCAATGTATGTTGTGAAAGCAACAAAACAACACTCGAGAGAGAATAGTAATTATATATAGAGCGATGAGAAGCCAAAATCATTGGGGAAACATCAATAACAATGAATACATGTGGATGTGATGATCTTATATATGCTCAATTCATCATACCGCCCAACACCTATATACATGCAATATTCTACATATAGTATGATATATTCTTATAGACATATCTTATCATTCCCCCACCTGTCTGTTAAAATGTTTAAAATTTCAAGACTTGGATCAAAATAATTATAAAGAAATAGGTGAAATGAATTATTGAAGTGAGAAATGGAGACGTGGTATATAAAGATCAAAATAAAAGGATGAACGCAAAGTTATCTAGTTAATCATATATAGTTTATATGTAAAATATTCTCCAAACTATATATATACCCCATTTTTTGGGTTATCAGGAGCCAAATTCCTAGCTCTGTCAGAATTTATTGGGTATATTAGAGGGTTGGCCAAGAAAATATATATACCCATTTTAAGTTTTAACTATAATATTCATTTGTAAACACCTCTTAATTATATTTTTAAGTTNATAATTAAAAAATACCTTTTAATTTTTTTTTTTTTGGGTCAATGAGAATTACTTTAAAAAATAACCAAATTATACTAATTAAGACCCCGAAAGTAATCATGAGTTTCAAATTTTCACAGACAGATCATTAAGTTTTTAATTTTATTCACATGAGTTTTAAAATTTGACAAATTAACATTTTAAACTTTAAATTTTACTCACCTAAAATTCGTAATAGCTTCACTATTTTCAAAGATAGTTTTAATGCAAGTTAACCTAAACAAAATTACCATAGATGAGAATAAGAAGAGTAGTTCAGGCTCTGGTTGCATTTGTCAATTATTTGACATGATAAATGGTCCCTTCAAAATCAACACAATTATAAATGGGCCCTCATCCTTTCATGGGCCTATCATAATAATCCATTAACACTTTCTGCGGTAACGGCTTGGGCTCTACATAGCCGTATATTGCATCAAATCAACAAAAACAAAAACAAAAATTAGCTTACAATTTTTTAAAAGTAGCAATTAAGAAAAAATCTACTAATAAAGTAATAATCTATACACAACTTGTCCTAAAAATTTGTCTTCAACTTTTAAAAGTCGCAAATGATAGGGCTCCTTCATAGGGAATAGATTAGGCAAATACCAATTAGGTCATGGGGTCAAAATATAAATTAATCTCGCGGGTAGGCCACGTAAACCCATAATTAGTCGCACTTCCACACTATGGGTCTCATCATTTTTATTGTTGGAGCCAAATCATCATTTTTTATACTTTAAAATTGTTCGTTAGGGGTTTACTTTGTTTATGATTACGTTTCTACCTTACTCTTTTTCTCTTTTGTATTTACATCCTTGCTTTATTGTGCGTTATTGATTGTATAGCACAATTTTGACCCATCATATTTGATTCCAGCCACACATTAAGGATATCTTCACACATATACAATAGACAATTTTTCACCAAAAATAGTATACATAAATATTGAAAACAAAAATATTCTCAATGTAAAGGCCCATTCACTATATATAGGAGTGAATGGCTCCACCCTTCTCTGGTCGTCCACATTTTAAAACTATAGTACAAAATTAATAATAAGAGAAAAACTATTATTTGATCTCTTCTTTTTTACTGTGTTAACGATTTAGTCCCTCATTTATTTTACATACATATTTACGTGCCCATTAGGACACGCAAAGCCTCTAGTATATATATGTATATATATATGATTCATGACGCATGAAATAATCATAATAACATGGATGCTATGGTAAAGTAGGCTGTATATCGGCTTTTTCACTTTCTTTTAATATATTTTTTGTCAGTCTCGTATACCGGAATGATATATAAGTCATGTTTCGTGCGATTGTGATATGATAACCTACTTGAGACTTGTACCTCAACTAGAAATGATTTATATAGAATTCAATAATATAATTTTAATAAGAAAATCTTCAACATATACAAGCTGTATAATTAAACAAATTAAAGATATGTTATCAAAAGATCCACAGGATCGGATAAGCATGCATTAGTTATATATAATGGCGGACACACTCTTAGTTATTTATTTAATTATCACCGTATATTATCTTTCTTTCAATATATATATTACTGATTACTGATATCTATACCTACTATAAAAGTGAAGGGTAATTAAATTAATAATGAATTGTTTAATTTATAATTAAGGTCAAAGTGCACTTTTGGTCCCATAACTTTTGCTCAGGTCTCAATTTGGTCCCATAATTTTTTTTGTTGCACTTTTGGTCCATATCTTTGCAAAAAGTTGCAGATTTGGTCTCGTATCATTTTTGGTGCCGTATCTTTTGGTCTGGTTGCAGAATTGATCTCTTATATTTGCAAAATGTTTCACCAACAATCCCACAAAACCCAAAGATATGAGACTGATTCTACAACTTGACTAAAAGATATAAGACCAATTATGCAGCATAACCCAAAGATATGGGACCATAAAAGTGTAATATGAGACCAAATTTGCAACTTGAGCAAAAGATATGGGACCAAAAGTGTAACATGAGACCAAATCTGCAACTTGAGCAAAAGATATGGGACTAAAAGTGCAACAAAAAAAATTATGGGCCCAAAAGTGTACTTTGGCCAGTAATTAAAGAGACAGAAGATATGTATAATTAAGTGAGTAATTTCAATTCACACACGCACCTTGTAATTGTAATGATAGGTGCTGGAAATCTACATGTAATAATTATTAAACATAGCTACAGTATAGTCCCTTAGAAAACTTGAAGCTAAGCTTCTTATTAAGGCCCTCATTTTATTCTTTTGTGCGGCCACACTGAAAATTGGTGGAGCTAGCAAGCTAGGCTAATTAACATATTCCATGGCTGCCACTACCACTACTTCATCCAGCTGCACCGGCTTCTTCGGTCTCCGGTCGAACCCGGTGGAGCCACGGGTCCGAGCCACCACGTCGAGCCATGGCTCGCCAGCTTGTGGAAAGCTCGATGGTGTGGCCATGTGGTTCGTTAATGGTGTCACAACGGCTTTCTTTGCATCCTTGGAACGTTGTTCTTGCATCCGTATCGCCACCGTGGAAGATGTCGATGACGGCAACGACTTGCCGTTGATCCTCAACGACGGGAATCTCCGCCGTGACGGCGCCGGAGCCACCAGCCGGAGAAGGACAGGTAAGACAAAGAAAAATAATATTGGAGGAGGACTCGTTGATCATGAAGACGTCTAAATAAAGTTTGATTATGAATTATTATATATATAGTGAAACAGATTAAATACAGTTGAGCAAAATCAACGTCTTTCTCTCTTAAATTTCATGGTGCGTGAGAGTCACATATATATATATGTTGAGGTTATTGGAATTGTCAATTGTATTGTGACTTTGGACTATGTTTTGGAAAATGAAACGAATTTCTGTAACTTTGTTCATAGATTGCATTTGAACTACATATAAGAGATAATCAAGTCAAGGATCCAATCGATGCGTGGTTTCATATGTATGTATCGTGATAAATCATATTAAGCTCTCATTTGCCGTTTTCTATGTTGCAAATCCAAGATTTTCTGTGGCATTAATAATTGCATAATTAAGGGACATGATCGGCAAGATATATATCTGCGGTAAGCCGGATCGGAATCATATATAGTAGGATGAATTAAAATTTTATTAAGTTTTTTGTCTAAACTCTAAGTACTAAACTTAGCTTTCAATTTTAGCTGATGATATGAAATGTTCATGAGTTGGAGATATTACCAATTAATATGGCGATTTTATACACTGAGGAATTCGAAATATCCTTGTTAGTCCAGATTGATTAACTTGTCTGAAAATTCATGTCCATTGTTGATTTGTTATATATGATCAGATATAGACTCTCTGGTTTTTCTCTTTGTGTGTGTGTGTGTGTGTTTTTTTTTATTGATTTCATTACCGTTTCTGATCAACCCTCTGGTTTTTCTCTTTGTGTGTGTGTGTGTGTTTTTTTTTATTGATTTCATTACCGTTTCTGATCAACCCAAAAGAAAAAGGAAGTCGTGCATGGCTGACTGGCTGTGCAAGAGTTGGAACACATCATTTCTGGGGTCACCAGTCACCACTGTGATCATTTCTGTGTAATATCTTTATTTTTCTTAATTTGTTACACTATTTGTTTAACTTTTGAAGATAATAGGAGGTTCGTTCGTGTTAATCTGTTAAAAAAATAAAAAATATGAAACACTTGAAGCAAAAGTAAAGGGGCAATAGGAAAAGTTGTTTGAAAATTCAAAGAAGCCTGTGTCTCCTGTGCCCATATTCATTATAACGTCAAATGATGTTGTCCTTTGAGTCATCATCATGCTGCGATTTCATTAGACAAAGTTTCTTTTACTTTTTTAAACTTCTTCCTTTAGGGATTGAGAATCCAATGTAATTAAGGTGCTTAATTTGTCAGAACGTATGCAATCAATCATTCAGTAGTTCAACAGTGATTCAATTATTTATCTAGATTTTTTTATCATAAATTTATATAAAACATTGTAATTAAAATTTTAATTTCAAAATCTTCAATATACTACGTAATGTCTAACACTGTAGCTCGAATCCTCCACCCTTTTAAATTATAATTTTTTTATAATTAACTAGATATAGTGTTGAGAGAGAAAGAAAGAAAGATAAAGAAAGAAGTGCTAGTGAGACTTATATATTTGACACTTTCTCTCTCTAAATATTTTTTTTTAATCTTTTAGGGCGTTTGGTACACGGATTATTTTTTCATTCCTGAAATTACATTCCTAGGAATGTGATTCCCAGAATTATAAAAATGTCTGTTTGGATGAGTTAAAATAATCCTAGGATTATTTTGCAATATTCCTAAGAATGTTACAATCTTGTGTTTGGTTCAACTTTGATATTACTGAGAATGTTTAATACTCTTACAAATATGCCCTTGACTTTTTATTATCAACTACTAGTTTATCAAATGTAGAAATTTTTCAAAACAATTCATGAGAAAAATACTATATCATAAATAAATAATTATATCATAATTAAAATTTTAACTCATTAGAGTATTAGACACTTTCATTCTTCTCTCTGCCACCTCTTTCTCACGTTTGAAGCAAGATGCAAGTTCAAGTATATTTGAATTGGATGCTCCATAAAAACTTCCTAACTTTGAGACTAATTTTCCATGTCATGGGATTGTACAGTATACTTGAATTACAAAGATGAAAAGTGGCAAAAATTATAGAGAAAGAATTAATTATAGAAAATTAATTAAGGGTAACAAAGTTATTTTGGATGGAAAAAACAATCTCATGTCATGGGGTTAGACTGATCCCATCCCCTAGGGTGAGATTAAAAAATAGTTATTTTAAGAAATTATACTATTTCTAAGAATACCCAGGATTAATTTTTCAATCCATGTACCAAACGCAATATTACTTTAATTTGTAGCTCATAATTCCAGAATTATTTTTCCGATCTATGTATCAAATGCCTCCTATCAATTGAGTTGTAGTGCACTATTGAAGATCTAGGTTCCAAATTTTCAAAGAAGAGTAATATTGTGCGAATTCACACATTAATCTAAATCAACACACCGACGCACTCAATATAATGGGAGAATTTTTTAACAAAGATAATTATGTATTTTATGAAATTTTTAATTTTTTTTATCAGAGTAATTATCATNAACACACCGACGCACTCAATATAATGGGAGAATTTTTTAACAAAGATAATTATGTATTTTATGAAATTTTTAATTTTTTTTTATCAGAGTAATTATCATTTAGACGATGTAATTGCATAGAAGAAAAAAAACTTGTTAGACAAGATATTGTCTCAGCCAAAAATTGGAATATTCTTGAAGCCGCAACCAGCCGGCTTATGTATATACTTGATCATAATAATTCAAATATTGTGTTATGCGTAATTATATTCCTAAACTGATTTCGATAATACCATAATTCGCTCTTTGCATTTTTGTCCGATTTGGTTTGAACTTCAATCTTGACAAATAATCAACTTATATTTTCACTTCAAATATCTCGAAATCTTCATCAACTCCAATCGAAACAAAGTTTCATTATTCTGTAGAATAGAAACTCTTGTTTAATTCAAATATGGATATATTATTCTCTCCGCCAACCATCCATATATTATGATGTTACACGTAATTACATGACCGAAATTGAATATTTAAATTACAATCTACTCATAAAGTATCATAATAAGTAGGGGAAAAATAATAAAAAAGGCATATATCAAACATTGAGTAGAGGGTGGTCTATATACGTAGAAGTTCGAGTTCTAGCAAACCTTTTAATTTGAGTAAGTAATATTGACAGGCTATCTACTAATAAATCTAAATAAACGACAAAGTATGAGAGATCACATAGGCGTTAATGCGTACTTCTCACCTCAATTTCGAAGGATCAATTAATCGCTATTTAGAGTTTCAATTAATTGAGATTACTTTATTTGAAAATGGTCAGCATTGATTGTCATTACTAATTAATTATTCCAAGGTAAATACACATAGATTAAGAAAATGATTGGCTCATCTAGAATAAAGAGAAAAATAAGATAAAAAGATTAAACTATCCTTATTGAAAATAATAGAAATACTTGGGAAATGCTTATTCATTTATGACTCTATTATATTTAATAGAAATAAAATGATAAACAAATAATTAATACTATCTTAAATTTATAAAACATCAAATATTTTAAAAAACAAATTTTTAAATCATCGGATAAATAATTAATAATATGTAATGGCACTCCCTGGCCGCACGCACAAAAAGCAGGTTATTAGACCTGTAATTGCGCATCCATCACGTAAAGGTTTTCAATGAACATCTTCGCATTATCACAAAATAACAAAAAACAAAAAATCTTGGCATTTCAAAACGGACGAGTTTGGAGATTGAACTTTTCAAAAGTTTTTGTTTTTGGGCCATTACAATCAAACAAAGTAGGAAAAAACTAAGGATGATAACTTGCGTGGGTATATAAAATAAGTGTACAAGTAAAATATATTTAGTATCTGTCATATACCGAATAATGATAAGATATGAGCCATAAAAAATAAAAAAATTATTAGTTACCGAATGGATATAAATATTGCTTCAACTATTTTGTATTAGTCTCAAATGAATTGATAGTTATAGTACTTGATATTCCATACTCTATAATATAAATTTATTATAATTTATTTTAATTAATGGATATTGAGTATCAAATATCAAACATATCTGATTTTACATGTATTTTGGATATTTAGAGTACTTATCAAATACCAAATATCAAATAAATATGAGTACATATANAGTTAACGATTTAGTCCCTCATTTTTTTTTTATGAACTCTCATTTATTTTACATATATATTTGCGTGACCGTTAGGGCACGCAAAGCCCATAGTATATATATATATCTCTTCTTATACCTCTTCTTATACTTACACATTTTGATAGCAAAAATAGACGAAGGTGTTTTTTTTTTTCTTTAATTTTTATTTGGTTTTGGTGGTCATGCAAACTTCCAGTTAATCTATTTCTCAATTTCTCTTCTCGTGTTATTTTTGGAAGATAAGTGAGATGGGCTCTTACCAACTGGGCCCATTTCCATCAATTTGGGGCGTGTGGTGTTTTACCATTTTGGCCAAAAATGAAGAAATAATAAAAGAAAACGCCGTTGCCGGGGATCGAACCCGGGTCACCCGCGTGACAGGCGGGAATACTTACCACTATACTACAACGACTTTGTTGAAAGATCTTAGGTATAGAATAATGAAATCCCAAGTCCATAAATCTTCTAGTTCTTCCCCACCGAAACTTACCAACGCACCGAATAACTGCTCTTAGAATCCAACGTTGAGGACGACGCAGGGGTCAGTTTTCCCGTGACGGAATTACGCGCGTAGGGTAATATCGCCACCAAGCACTCGTTCCCTATATGTTTTGGTCATAAGCCCTAGATTGATTCTTGAAATCCCTCCACTCTTGTATCACTCAGATATACAAGTAATTTTACACAGTCAACAAGTAGCCCACAATAAAATGTTTGGAGATAAAGGGGAAACCCCGTTAAGGTGCATATACGACTTAGCATTTCTATATATATCTGGCTGTATTATTTTCGTATTCCTTCAATGAATCCGATTGATCCTGAATGATGCCGCATGTCTTTTACTTTTTCCTGGATCGCTGGGAATAATTCGGCTATTCCAATTATGCGTTTATTGTTTTAAATGACTATTTGAATTTTCCTTTTGTTAATTGTTATCATAGCGGAGATCTGATTAGCTCATGATTATGTTGGAAGGTATGAATTATTGAGCGTGGTAAAGAAACACTCGAACTTACTTGGAAAAACCATAGTTGAGGAGACTGATGCTCCTGATGTTGAAATGGATATGAAGTTTTGGCACGATGTCTTTGATTTGTATTTTGTCCGTGGAAAGGAGTCAAGGGGAAGGCAAGATGACGATCTCGTGTTCTTTGTCAGAAAAATGGTATGTCATGTTTAACTAAACAAGTTTTGAAACTGGGTTGTTGTTTTTTGGTTTCCAGTATTAGTACTGCTGCTTGACCATGTGTATAATGATAGTTTTCTTTCTAAGTTTGGATTGTATGCATTATTTAATTTTTATAACTCGTTCTTACAGGGATCCCAAGGTTATGGTTCCGGTAACAATGCTGAGAGCGATACTCCTTATTTTGTACGCAGGTGGGCTCCTAAGGTAAACTCGATATTGAAATATGTTGAAGCTTTTTAATTAGCTCTCTCTTGCTTTACTAATGGTTTTCTTGCTGCTAGCGAAGTTCAAACAGTTTGTAGCACTTATTGTTACAACATTTGGTACTTCTCTTATGCCAGTAGATCTTTATGATATAGTTACAGACTTCCAGTATAGTTATTGCCTTTGTCGTTGATACACACCTTACTAGTCTTTTAACTTTTCATCTCGTTGGAATTGTTGCACCTCCAAAGAGTTTGGAAAAGGCATGTTGGTCAAAAACTGAGTGCACAATATTTTTTTTTTCAATAGTAATACCTTATAGCCATTAGTCCATCCCCCAATCCTTCTACATGCAATTATAGATGAAAATTGTCTGAGTGTCAATAGACTTACAGATACTTGGTTGTTAAGCACTTGAAAGTTGCTCATAATCACCAAAATGCTAATGCATAAACATGCTCTGAACCTCTGGCTCAAATTTTGCCTCCTAGCTGAAACTGTGTCATTTGGCAAGCTAGAATATGTAGTTTAGTAGTTAGTCATCAAATTTATATCATTACAAGCCTTGAGAATTTGCTTGGCATAATGTCTGTCCTTATAGTAGATGTAACTGTGAATTTGATTGCAATAAGACATGGTTGCATTAAGCTGATTACTAATACTATTCATATGCAACTAGTTTATACTTTGTGAATTCTATTTTTTTTTAATTACAAAAATTACTTTAGGTATAGTAGATTACCATTTTTATATATTTGATTTGGTAGTGGGTAGTACTTCCATTTTGACGCCAAATAATCCTGTTCACTCTTTGTCAACCAGTTGGACAACTTGATAGATGAAACTTCTGTACAAGTCGACTGGAGGCGTTCATTTTACTTGAATTTAATTGCTCATACTTCATTCAGTGTAACTGTTGCAATTTGCAGGTAATACTTTTCCTTGATTTCTTGTCCACCATCGCGTTTCACCTGATGTTTTTTTCTTAAAAAAAATAAAAAAAAAACGTTTGTGGACTGGGGAGAATGAATATCTCATTCAGCTTTTCTTGTTGTAATGTTATATAATGATATATTTGTTTCACTATATGGCTTTTTCTCGTCTGCAAGATAGGTCACATTTTGGTGTGACAAATTCCAACATTCAGCACATTTTTGTTGCTATTATTGCATCTATTGGTCATAATTAGAATTTTTGAATATTGTGTAAGCTTTATAAATATTCGTAATTTAGGATTCTTATTGTCTTTTGTCTTTCTTAAATATTCCTCATGATCGCTTTCTCCAGTCAGCAGGTTCTTCAGAATCATCAAGCTTCGCAAAATACACCATTGTCCCCTATATATAAGGTAATTGTAGTGTAGTGAGACCTTGCTATAAGTTACAATTATAAGTTACAACATTTGGTACCTTGCTATAGTGTAGTGAGACCTTGCTATAAATTTCCTTGAGAAGTTCTGATGCAGGATGCATATGTTTAGATTAGGGCTTTAACTCTGAAATTAGGTTTTGTTCATGTGTTGGTGGATCAATCCACCTATTGTTCATTTTTGTGAAGTTTAAGAATAAGGTTGTAAAGACATTCTTATCCAACTTTATGCCCAAGGCAATAATGATGTTCAAGAAAAAGCATCTAATTTAACTGTACCCTTTGCTCTTCCTCAGGTTGTAAAGACTGTTTATGCATCTCCAAGTCGTGTAGATTTTCAATTGGACTCTAAAAAGGCTAGTATATTTATCTTATTGGGTGTGTTGTGTCTTGAAGAGAAAGGACTGCTATCTTCTTGACTCTTGAGACATTCTTATCTGCTGTGACTGACACTATCTTCAACATGTTTCCAGGAAGTGGAAACAACACCTGCATATCCGGATATTTGTTTTGCAATTGATGACTTTGACTCTACTTTTGATGCAGTGGTAATATACACATTTTCCTAAGTTATTAAGTTTTGAAATTCATAGTCACATGTGGAATTGTAGGTATTTTGTGCCCATTATGGCTCAGTTTTTAGAAGTGTCCAATTGTCAAGATGTTGCTTTCATTCTCCAAGGGTAGTTGAAGTATCAAAATTTTGGACTTGTTGATGTAACTTTGTTTTTTCTTGGTAGTTGACTAGTTGCATATAGTTAAAATGGTATCTTGATATGCTTCAATCTTGATATGAGAGTTTTTTGTCTTTTTTTAAAGTTCTAAATTCAGGGAATTTTGTGTATTTTAACCAAATATTTTTGTTCACTTAATAGCTTTAGCATTTGAAAATAAAGTGATTATTTCATTAACTGAGAATGCTTACTTTGTCTAGGAACAAGGATATCATAAAATGATTTTTACTCTGACTGATCAGTTTATAAATCTATTCTGATTATTTCATTTTCTACAGGTTTTGACTGAGAAAGATCATTGCTATTGTGTAGTTCTTAACGCGCATGATGGAGCAGCATTTCCTAGTGAGAAATCACATGATGATAGTATTAGCGATAATTCTTCTTCAAGGGTTGATCCTAGTTCTCCAAAGAGAAAGGATACTAAGGTTTGGCTAATGCTCAGTTACTGGATGGAGTGAATTCCATTCTCTATCAGAATGTCTGATTTTTTATGGCACTTTCTAACTTAAAGATGATTGGGTTGCCTATTTTACACATGGATTTTTGTACTACTTCATTGTACTGTAATAATGAAATTTGCTGCATAAACATTTTTAGATTTTTGTTCAAGGGGCATTGCCCAGATAATTCTTGAACTCATTCTTGAAAACTTAATGCTTATATTTACATTTACATCTTTGTTAATTACATTGTGGATATCTTACTAAGTTGAAATTGCACTAACTAATTTTGTATTTTTATTCTCTCTAGAAGTGTAAACTTGTGGACAAGAGGAACTATTTAAGGTTTAAGTCTAGGTACTTCCCAACGAATATGATTAGAGAACTTGGTGTGGCAGAATAAATAACTAAGATCATGAGCAAAAAGAAAATAAGAATTTAGCTGAAGAATTCTGCAGTAATTTCAAAATCCAAATAGTACTGATTTTCAATTCTGTACAAGTAACGTCTTCTGTGAGCTTTTATGAATTGACTGAATGAAAAAGAGAATAATAGTTCAATCAGTGTCTATGACTTCTTTCCTTGTGTGTTTGAGTCCCTATCACGTTTTGAGCAACCATGACTTCTTTGTGGAAATATTATGTATTTTGCTTGAAGAAGTCATAATGATTCCATTGAGAAATGGCACTTAAGCAAGAACTCCGTGCGTGATCAATTTCTAGACATTCTGACTTGCTGGTAGCTGTGATATGCAGCTTACACTTTTCTCAGGTTTTGTCAGCTATCAGATGGTTCGAGATGCATATGATGGTAATTTTTCCCATGATGACCTCCTTCTTGATAGTGATTATTATCTATAGAGTGAATGGATGTGGAAACATTGTTAATATATTTGACATCTTGTATGACTAGTTTTTAATAATAATTAATATTTATCTTCACAAGAAATCCTCTATGCATGGTCATGTTATTTGAGTAAACTAACAACTCGGTCTCTGAAAGATCACTGAGCTGACAACTCGATCCTTAAAAGATTGAAATCATAGTTTAGTACTTGAAAAAACTAAATGGTATACTTATTATTCATTCTCTTGGACTAAAGAGTATACCATTTGACTTTTTCAAGGACTAACGAGTATGCCGTTTGATTCTTTTCAGGACTAACGAGTATACCGTTTGGTCTTTCAGGGGCTAAACTGTGTATTGCAATCTTTCAAGGACTAAGTTGTCAACTCGGTGATCTTTCAGGGATCAAATTGTTAGTATACTCTATGATGTTCCATCAGTCTAAGTTACTGACATCATCACTTAATCAAATGGGACTCTAAAATAAATGTTGCCGTTTTGTTACTTGTTAGAATTAGATGACGTACATAATATGAAATTCATGAGTTCATATTTTACAATACTAATCGGTGCATGTGCCAGTATATCAGTTGCCTCACTCACACATTTCCTCCTTAAACTGCAGCTGGCAAGTCTCGATTTGGAAGTCTTTTATCAGGGGGCCATTCTCCCGGTAAAACAGACAGGATTTACATGAAAGGTCCTGGAGGCCGTGGGGAAGTTGAAGTAGCTGTTTCTGGTGTTGTAGGTAGGTAAAAATTATTTGTTACTCGGAATTTTGGGAATCTCATGAAATTCTTGGCGTTTAGCGGACAACATATTTGACTTAATTGTCTGTTTTATATTATGTGATTGCAATTTTATTATTATTCTCTCAATGTGCTAGGCAATTCTTAAGTAGTAATAGATTTGAATGCCTAGTAGTTAGTAAATGCATCGAAATCCTCACATGCAATATAATTCCTTATCTGACCCCCTAATGTATTATAAAGCATCCCTATTGGCCATTCCTGGTATATGAATTTGTAGTATATGGTTCAGTTTTACTATGTAAAATGTTGAAGGAAAGATTAATATAATAGACTGTCTGTTGCAATGTCAGATCAAAGTCAGGAGGATTCAGGTCCTTTTTCACCAGTTATATCAAAGAAAGGGTTTGGAATTGGCTTAATTGTCCGGAGAGCAGCATCCGTTGCATCTGTTGCAGCTAAACACGCTTATGCAGCTGCCTCGGCCTCTAGCTCCAATTTTGATGATGAAATGATACCTTTAAAATGTAGCTTAATGTCTATATCCTTGCCCTGGGAACATATAGCATATGATCTTCTGTTTAAGGTGAGGTTTTGTGTTGATTATTGGTTACTAAGTGAGAGATGACTTACTAAGGAACTTTTTGATCTTCTTTGTGTCTGGTCTTGACAATTTACATGACTAGAGGACCGTTCCTCTGATATCATGTGGCTACAATTAAATAGTCTACTAGGACATGGTTTTATTTTTTAACTCAATGACTGTGCCCCTTGTTTTAAAAATGGTGATAGTAATTATTGATTTTCATATTCAGGGAGCTCCTCCGGTGAACATGTGAACATCTGAGGCATCTGTGCGTGCAATTAAAAAAAGCAAAGGGAGTTCAAACCAGCAATACTTAATTTCCATGTCATATATTGGAATTTGTTCCCTTCTTCTGACAATTGTCTATAGGTGCTTGCTCCACGTGCAGGCTTATAAAAGTGTGCATACTTGGTGTCGGGTCGATCAAGAAGCAATTTGTTGAATCTTAGTTGTAGATAAATGATATTTTACTATTTGGTTTACTCTGTTGGATAATTGTGATAGCCACACTACCAATTGCATCGTGGTTAGGCAGGTTCATTTTTTTTATTTGTTTCTCTCCACTCTTTGATTCTTCCATCAGGAGTGGAAAGAAACTTGCAAATCAAGCAAGTCAATTTGCGAGCAGCGATTCCCACAAGCAATGTATCAAGAAAAATTAAACAAACTGGATTACAGGTGCCCCTGGAGCAGATTCTGCAGCATATATACACAGGAGTATAAAGTGCTATCCACTATTCAGTCACTCATAGTTAGCATTCAAAGATCCATTCGTTTTTTTTGTTAACCCATCGTAAGCATTGATGTGTTTTGCTTTCTTTATACGTTATATGGCTAATTAGAATTAACTGGCCATAATAGTGCTTCATTTTTTTTTCTGTATCAGACAAATTGCATCTGCTGCCGAATGTGGCTGAATTTTTTCTTTGCAGGAGCTTCATCTAGCTTGTAAATTGTAAAGAATTTAGGAGAAAACCAGGAAAAAAAAATTGTCGGGGGTAATGATTCACACGTCCTTCCCGTATCGCATATTAGCTTTCAGGCGTTGGGACTTTCTGAAGTTCATTTCTTTCTATGGAGGATCCAGAGAACTTTGTCATACTAATTTCACGTTGAACCAATATGAGAAAAAGAAATAATAATAACTCACATCGTAGCCTAATAAACATTATATACCCCGATAATTATGCACATCGTTCCTTGGAGCAACATTCCAAGAGTAGCTACAGTTCGTAACTTGGAAGAGCACTGCTCATATCTGTGTGCCGTGTATTTAAGAATATTCCTTCTCGCACAACATGACAATTTAATTACTACAGTATTCTAGTAACGTTAAACCTTGATAAAGAAATTATTATTGTTGTTGTAACGAAAGAAAAAGAAATTATTATTGGTAATTCTTTTTTTTTGGCCGAATATTATTGTTAATTCAACACTGTGAGATGTGGCAAATTTTAAAGGGGAAAAAATGGATTAAAATATGTAGAATATGTTTGGTTGGTGCATGTGAAAATAGAGAGTCGTTACATTAAGGAAGCAAAGCATAATATTTGACATAAATTACATTTAACTAGATTGNGGTAGTGATGGTGGCGATTTTCTTTGAAGAGGCGAGGGTTTGGAATTGCAGGAGGAGTCGAGGGGTTAGAAGTTGAAAGTGTGAAAAACAAAAGAAGAAAAAAAAATAAGGCGACGTGGCGAATTAAGGTGCGTAGATTAGATGCACGGCTGAGATCTCACGAATTTTACAGAATTTCACCGCTTGGAAGTTCAGGGGATCCGTTTTCTTTTGGCTCCTAGAAAACAAACTTTTACGTTCCCTTTTCTTGGTCAGCAATTTGAATGAATGCAATATAAATATATTCTACGTGTTAACCGATTCTTTAGAAAATTTAGGCATAATTTTTTATATATTTATTATCAGCTTTACGAGTAGTTTTTTCTTTGTTCCTTTTACAATTTTGTCTTTAAAAACAAAAATCTACGTAAGATTTTTAGACTAAAAACTTTGATTGCAAACACGTACGTAAAGCTAAATCCTGTTCTTTGAATTGTCATTCCATTCCAGTGGTAATATATATTATATATTCACCGTATAATGTTAGACTTTTACAAATTGAACTCTCACCCAAAATAAGTATATTAAATACTAATAATATGTAACAAATGATATTAATGACTATACCATACTTTTAAGCTCGATCATTATGAGCATCACCTAACTTAGTCTCTAAAAAGTAATAGCAAATTGAATGGTAATGGAATCGCCATCTGACTGATCAGAAGGGTGGGTAGGTAAAAGCAAAGGAAAGGCAGTTGCTAAGGGACAATATATACTGCAAACAGTGGATAAAGCAGAGGCATCTAAATGGTACCATTCTTCTTTCTAATAAAATTTTACTTGCTGCACATGCAACCCTACTTTGGCACACTAAAAGACGCGGTTGCTAAATTCTCTTCAATTCTTTAACGTACGTTTAAATCAATCAATCTTAACTAACATGACAATAGAAAGGGTATTGCATGTTATCCTCCACTCATTGTTTCTTTAATACATATAAATTTATACCATTATTATTTATTAGGTCTACAGGTAACCAAACCACCCTATAGGATGCTCAACTAAGAAAACTAACCCCCACAAGAATATTCCTTTAATTTCCATTAATTACCTACTTCATTCTTTGATCATATATATGTACTATAGGAATGCCTATCTATCTCTAGCTAGCTATAGCAGTATAGCTATTAATTCCATGTTTATTATATATACAAGTTTGTTAATTTCATGTTTTGGTTTTGGAAGTAAAAGTAGTCTTACTAAAAATGTAAAACCTACGGAGATTGCGTATAATATAAGCTCGTCATTCATTTGTTTATAATTTCACCCAAAATGAACTAAAGGTCTAGATAAGAAGAATGGTAAATGTACATATATATGAGGTGAAGATCAAAATCTCACCTTTTTTAATTGGGTTTTTCCAAAACTTGCAAAATGTTTTTTTGGGTTTGGTGCATGGCAACTTTTTCCTTCGTTGCCTTTTTCACCATGTTATGTGCGTAACCTAAATGACTTCGGCGCACATTCTGGTAGTTAACTTTCTAAATCCTATCCCAATATTCATGCCTATGTGTTTATGTTTGATTCTTCGTCATTAAGCTAAACCTTAATCTTCCTTAGGACCCCATTATCTTACCATATATTAAAAAGCCAAAAAATAAAAAATAAAAAGATCTCACTATCTGAATTCCCCCACCACCAAAGCGTATTATACACCTGACATGACATTAAAGTTGCATGCAATAGTTGGTGTTCAGCATTTGTTTTTGTTAAAATTAAAAAAAAAGACATCCCCATACGTATTACATCTTCATTCTACTTTTGATTTTCTTTGGACCATTCTGCCCTTAGCTTTCCAAAATCTTTTGCTCTCGTGGGTCCCACTTGTCTCTCCTCTTCCTCCTTAAATACCCTCATCTTGCCCTTCATTCTTCCCTTTTCCCTTTCTTTCCTCCCTCCGGTTCACTCTTAAGTCTTAATATTAGCCAACCGGTTTTTTTCTTCTCTTGATCTCCATACTTCAAATTCAGCCATGTTTTGCCACGACGACGTCGTCGAACCGGTCCAGTTCCCATCATCATGTCTTCCTCACCTTGAAACCTTGCTTTCCCCAAGTGACATAGAGGAGTTGTTGTCCCTCGTGCAACCCGAAGATGACCCGGCCAGCCCAAGCTCCGGTTCGCAAGGATCGAACCGGGCGGTTTACTCAGTGGACGAGAGAAAGCGCAGGCGCATGCAATCGAACCGGGAGTCGGCCCGGCGGTCCCGCTGGAGAAAGAAGAGGCATTTAGAGAACATCATGAACCAATTGAACCGGTTGAGACTTGAAAACCGAGAACTCAAAAACCGGCTCGGTCTCACCCTTCATCAGCATCTCTTGTATTCTCTTGAGAATGCCCGTTTAAGATCCGAATCCGTAACCCTTGTTAGGAGACTTTCGGATCTATATCGGGTCTTAGGCTCCATCTCCACCGTCCATTTACAATAGGCCTACGTGTCTCCATCGCCACCCCTTAACCAAACAAATTAACAAAAGAAACACTTTTATGATATCTATTATTGTACATCACAAATTAAGTAGCTAGTCTACGTACTACGTTCACTATACAATAAATTAAGCCAGAAAATGAAAGCATAACGAAGGAGCTTAATGTTGATTTATGGAAATTATAAATGGAATGCTAGCTATAGCTGATCGATATATCAGTGATCAATACTCGCTCGCAAGCTCTTTCTTTTGTTTTAATTTGGCTTTGTTAGTGACGAGAGAGAAAAACGTGGTGGTTTCGTTTTCGAGAAGCCCCACGTCATTGGAAGTACAATATGTAAAGATTTGAGCTAGGTCCTGCTTTTTGATCGTGTTGTGTCGTTTTTATGTCTTTTGGCTACTTTTTATTGTAAAAGAAGGTCTTGTTTTGATAATGATTAGCAATTAAGAGTAGCAAGCCAGCTAGCTAGTTAATTAAAGCAATGGTAGAGGGTGGATCGATAGGGAATCTTTATGGAATAATCTAATTGTTGGTGTCAACTGTCAATGTATGTAGTAGTCATTACACATTGATTCCGTGTAAATATATATATAAAATGCACTTACATACCTTAATATGGGCCAAACAAAAATGCCATGCTTGTTCTTGTTCCCTAATTAATTGTCTTCTTTTATGATAGATGTATATATAGATATCTTTATCTTTATTTATAAGTATATGAACTTGACCAAAGACTTTGGTGGGGAAATTAAAGATATTATATGTATGGCTATGCCTTCTCCCTCTCCACCCGGCGCAAAAGGAAAGGAAAGGAAAGCCAAAGTAAAATCACGTAACACAAATATTAAAGCGCACACATGAAAGTGAAAATAATAAAGAGTGTACTGTGAACAACGTGTGGCCAAAAATGTGGTCGTATAACATAAGGTCCCAACCAGATGACCCACACATACACATGTTAATGACGTACGTCTCGCTAATAATCATGTATACCTTTTCTACTGATCGATATATATTTGTGCTAACACTCAAACCACATGCACTCTCTCTATATATTTTGGTTTGGTGAATATAATGAGGTGTGTTTTGGGAAATGCGACACGTTTTGATGTATCCTATATATACACCTCTTGAAATACTTACATGTGCATGTATAAAAGTCCAAAGATATTATCATAAATGGCAAAAATTAGTGGAGGCTAGCTGAGACGTTCCGGTGCAAGTTTTCAACCGTTGGATCATATGAGGATTTTTCAAGATTCATCTCAATTTTTTAAAATTTTTTATATCACAAATCTCGAGATTTAAATCTAGCTACAAATGCCAACAAAGGTTGTCTCAGCTGGTAAGGAGTCGACTCATAACTCACAAGGTCATATGTTCAATTTTTACTACCGATGTGAGGGTCCTGTTGTTAGGCAATTTGTAAATAACTCTATAAGCGCTCATAGAGCATGAAGGCTTGCCCTGGGCCTTGGTGAGTTCCCGGAGTCCAACTCACCTATACTTTTTTATTAAAAAATAAATCCATCTACAAATCCGAGACCCACCATAAAATTCATAACAATCTCATAAAAGTTCAATAAAACAATTCATAAGTTACGAGATTTATGAAGCCTTCATTTGTTAACCAAAAAAATGAAAGTTATAAGTTATAACGTACTAAAGTGATATTACTGTATAGAGTACGTACAACAACATATTATAAATCTGTATCCCGGCCATAAACTCACAATTCATAAAATAAAACCACAAGACAATTTATGAAAATTGATCGCACTACAATCAAATTTTCCATTCAACAAATTCAAAGAGAATCCATATATAATCAAGCACAATATACACACGAAATTGCATGAGCCAACAAACTAGTTAAAATCATATAATAATATTACATATGATAATGTTACTTAGAAAAATGCATCTATCTATAGTAATTTATATATGAATACTTTGTAAGTGATTGGTCACTACAGCTGATATGAAAGAAATCAAAACTAATTAGGGTTAGGAGATAGTCTAATCCTTCCTCCACCAAAGTCATTGTGCGAAACTTTACATGGCGTAGTCTATTTTGTGTCGGTTCTACAGTAATATTGCAACACACAACACTATCTCAATTAATATAATAGGTAATAATTAGGTATATATGACTGCATAATTTGATACATATCTGCCCGCAGCAACTTAATCAAACAATAATGAAAGCTTTATTATTTGTCATATGAAAATAGTGTCAGTAGTGTATATAATTTTTAATTGTAAAACAGTATCTATTAGGAATAATCATAGAAAATAGACGCTCCTCTAGTTAGATTTAATTATCCGTCACCCATCTATCACCACCTATTATCGAAATGAAATTAATATATATAGCCAAAATCTTTAATGATGTATTAATTATTATATATATAAATAATATATGCATAAATCGTGTTTCCTGTGTGATAAACAGGAAAATGACTGGCACTTACCTAGTTCACCGGAGAGGGCTGCAAGAGCCAAGACTTGAGCAAAGACCTGCAAAAGCTTCACAGGGGGGCCCTGCGAAGTGTACTCCGACGCTCAAGTTAGTAAGAGAGTAATGAGAGAGTAGGAGAATTTGAGAGTGTAAGAAGTCGCTAACCTTGAACTGGTGAAATGGGCTCTATTTATAGAGCAGGGAGGAGAGAGGTGGTCAGCGTGCGGAGCGGACCACGTACTGGACACGATCTCCACCAGCGAAGATGGTGGAGGCCGAGATTTGCGGAGCAATGCAATCGTGGGAGATCGCGTGTTGTGTCTCTAGGCGGGCGCCTAGAAACTGGAGATCGTGGGTATGACAAGTCAGTAACCCACGATCTCCCGTAGCGTGGATTGCGGAGCGGGGTAGTTGTGGGTGACCACGTGTCGTTTGGGGGACGGGCGCCAAGACCCAGGATGGATCATGACGCCCCTAAGTGTGTTTAGGGCGCCCGATTGACTCGAGGGCGCTTCGCGAGGGCTGTTTAGGCGTACGCCCAAATAGTGATGTATCACAAGTCCCTCCTTAAAGAAGTCTACGAGCGCGTTCGTCGTACTGTTCCTTAAGGCGGGCGGGACGACGGATTTGGAGAGCGTGCGATGGGATCCGTGCTTGGGCAGTGTACTCGCGTCTATTGGCGGACGCCCAAAAATGTGCGGGAGTACTTGTCCCCACGCAGAGGAAATAGTAGGAACGGCGGCCTTCCACGGGAAAGTGGAAAGTCAGTGGATCATGGCGGGCGGGCATGTGGTAGGTAGGGTTGTCTTGTCAGGGACACGTGTCGCTACCCGGGAGGCAGAAATTTGAAAAGCAAAGAACGCCTCGTATGCCGCGCTCGCAAGGGTATAAAAGGGCCAAAGGTTGTGTCTTTTGCACTTTTACACATTCCAGCGATTTGAAGAGAGAGAAGAGAGAAATCCGAAGAGTCCAGTCGCCGGAGTTGCTGAACCGCCGCCGGAAATCGGAGAGAAGTGACCGTGGAAGTGAATCGGTTCAAGTGACAAGCTTGTTGGTAAGCATTTTCCGTTGAGTTTGTGTTGCATTTCACTGGTGTTCGCTGGGTTAGGGTTAGTTTCTGTAAAGCGATGTGTCTTTTCGTTTTTGTAACTGGTAAGGCCGTCGTGGGTGACGGCGGAAATGGGTGGTTTCCTGGGGGGAATGGTTAGTAGTCGCTGTGTTGTGAGTGAGAGGCAGCGAAGAATGGGTATGGGTCTGGGTGTAGGGTGCTTAGTTTCTGGGTTTTCTGGGTTGGGTGTTCATCGAGTTCATACTCTGATGAAGGTGACGATTGGGGTTTTCTGGGTTTTTGAGGGCGGGCGTCACTTGTGAGTGAGGCGGTCGTCAGTCGTATGGTCATGACATGTTTCCTGCTTGTTTGCAGGGTTAACAGGGTACGAGTGTGCAGTAGTTTTCGAGCAGGGCGAGCGCCTCAAATTATTCAACTTTCAAACTAACACCCCAACGTACAATGTCTTCAGGTACCTCCTAATCCCTTGTATTTTGACTTTTCTGGCAAGTGTTAGAGACCATGGTGGTCATTAGGGAGTTAGAAGAAGGAGAAGAACTGAGTAGTGTTAGTAGTTTCACTACACAGGGCAGTAGCTCTGTAGATTTGGAAGAGG
>QANZ01020676.1:81328-109332 GCA_003254925.1 Chamaecrista fasciculata | reverse complement strand
TAAAATTGTAAAGTGTCCCAAAACTCTTCCAAACATTCCAATTTAGTCCTTAAAAGTATTAAAAACCCTAAAACTTAAACCCCAAACTCTAAACCCTAAAACCCTAAAATTGTAAAGTGTCCCAAAACTCTTCCAAACATTCCAATTTAGTCCTTAAAAATATTAAAAACCCTAAAACCCTAAACCCTAAAATCCTAAACTCTAAAATCATAAAACCTAAACCCTAACCCCTAAACCCTAAATCCTAAACCCCTAAAAGAACTACTCTCTTGCAATTTGGTCCCTAAATCATACTTTCCTCTTCATCATCTTCATCTTCTCATCCACTCCAAATCCAGATCGATTCTTTCACGAAACAAGCACAGATCATCAATGTCATCATCATCTTCTTCCCCCAACTCTCACAACCCTCAAATCGCAGCAAATCAATGACGCAAATCGCAACAAATTGCATCTTCTTCTGCTTTGGGTCAGAGTAAATCACAAATCAGAGTAAAATCGTTGGATGTATGTGCGATGGGACGTATGCAATGCGATTCGCATATTCAAATGGGTTTTTCATGTATGCAACACGATGGGTTTTTCATGTATGCAACGCGATTCGCAGATTCGGTTGGAGTTTGGATTTTGGAGGATGAATCGCAGTTTCATCATCATCGCAGATTCAAATGGGTTTTTCATGTCAAGGGATTTTTGTTGAATGATGATGATGAATCGAAGGTTAAGATCGAAGATGATGAATGATGATGATGAATCGAAGGTGAAGATCGAAGATGATGAATGATGATGCTGAATCGAAGACGAAGATGATGAATGATGAAGATTTAGGGACCAAAATGTTATATTTTAATTCTGATTTAATAAATTTGAGGCAAGGTGAAGCGGAAAGTAGGACTTAGGGACCAAATTGCAAGAGAGTAGTTTTTTAGGGGTTTAGGATTTAGGGGTTTATGGTTTAGGGTTTTAGATTTTAGNCGAAGATGATGAATGATGATGATGAATCGAAGGTGAAGATCGAAGATGATGAATGATGATGCTGAATCGAAGACGAAGATGATGAATGATGAAGATTTAGGGACCAAAATGTTATTTTTTTAATTCTGATTTAATAAATTTGAGGCAAGGTGAAGCGGAAAGTAGGACTTAGGGACCAAATTGCAAGAGAGTAGTTTTTTTAGGGGTTTAGGATTTAGGGGTTTATGGTTTAGGGTTTTAGATTTTAGGGTTTAGGGTTTAGGTTTTAGGATTTTAGAGTTGAGGGTTTTAGGGTTTTTAATATTTTTAAGGACTAAATTGGAATGTTTGGAAGAGTCTTGGGACACTTAACAATTTTAGGATTTTAGGGTTTTAGGGTTTAGGGTTTAGGTTTTAGGGTTTAGAGTTTGGGGTTTAGGTTTTAGGGGTTTTAATACTTTTGAGAACTAAATTGAAATGTTTGGAAGAGTTTTGGGACATTTAACAATTTTATTTTGAGGATTTGAGATTAAAATGAATGAAGATGATGAAAAATAGGGAGAATTGAAAATAATGGGATAAAAATTGAAGCAAGGGACCAATTTGTCCAGACACAATTTTTTTTTTTAGTAATAATGCTGATGTGACGACATTTACCCAGTTGGCATTTTTTTTTTTTTAGTTTAACCCGTGCTGACGTGGCTATTAACGTGCCACGTCACGTTTTTTGTAACGTCAGGTTAACCTAGGGACCAATTTGTGTAACGGTCGATAAATTCGGGGACTTATTCGTCTATTATCTAAATCCAGGGGCTTATCTGTAACCGAGCAAAAATCTGGAGACTAATTTGATAGTTTACTCATTTTTTTAAAAAAATAACCGGATTATAGTTTATATACCACATTTCATAATCAGAATTCCAAATTCCATATATGCAAACTTGTATCAGTTAATTTGCTCGGCTTTCTCCCATCTAAATTAAACTGTTAGTTTTTTTTTTTTTGGTAACCAAGTGTTTCTCCCATCTAATCTTATCGCTGATTTGTAGACATATGAAAAGATGATACAACTGATTCAAAAATTTAATGGTACTCTATAATCAATGTCAGCAATCAAACCACTAACAATTGATTAATGACAGACAAGTCTTTATCATTTGGCTATATCATAAATCATAAATAGTTTAATTTCAAGTTTCAACTCAACACATCTAAAGATTTATCACTCCACTTTTAAAAAAGAAGTAAGAAAACTGGTGTTGCACAACACAGTCTTGAAAGTATATCTTTTCTAGGAAGCATGATCTAGTAAAAATTATGGTAATTCATCGTTCCATCTATGCTAATTTCTCAAGAAAAATAACATTTCTTATTAAATACATTTAAAAAATTAATTTTTTTCCGGTCAATAGATCCTAAATCCTAAATCACTTTTTTTTTTGTTGGGAAATTGCATTTTGGTATCTTATTCCATGTACCGATTTCACTTTAGTACTTTGTTCTTTCAAAAGTGACGTTTTGGTACCATGTTCTTAGCACCGTTAACACTTTTGTATCCTATTTTATGGATCGATTTCACTTTAGTACCACGTTCTTTCATAATTTGTTACCATGTTCTATCTTTTTAAGGTACCAAAGTGTTAATGATGTAAAGAATAAGGTACCAAAATGTCACTTTGAAAGATCAGGGTACTAAAATTTTAACAGTGCAAAGAACATGCTATGAAGCATGGACACTTCATTTTAAAGGTGTATCGCCGTGTGCAGACACGTGTCCGTGTCCGACACCCGTACGACACCCACACGACATATATTCATAAATTTCAAAACATAAAATCAATTTTTTGTGACATTAAGATGACAAACAATANGGTTCGTGTCCAATATGATATGAGTGGATTTGAACAGGCTGGAAGACACAATAGTTCGGCCCAAATACTTGGGCGTCATTTCAAAGCAGAGCAAGGGCATTTCCGTAAACTAAAAAAATTCAAATCCCGAAAGCTTCCCGTTCGCAGAGCCCGCCCTTGTAAATCCAAAATATCAAAGTTAGCATTAGGCTGAGAGTGAAGTCCCTCCTCCATAGATAGGTAGATCCGCCACAAAATGGAGAAGATCTGTGTCGCAGTCCGAGTTCGCCCTCGAATTTCAGACGATTCCTTCTTCGGAAACTTCTGGAAGGTTGAAGAGAATCGCGTTTCTCTTCACAAGGTTCATGGCACCCCTATCTCTGCCTATTCTTACGCTTTTGGTATTTCATCTTAACCTTCCTCCTTCTTCTGCGAATTTGATCCCCCTGGCGTCTATATTTGCCAATTTTCTTCGATTTTCACTCTTTTTTTGTTGTTGCAGATCATATATTCGACGAAAGTAGCACAAATGCTAGTGTCTACGACCTCCTCACAAAGGACATCATTCATGCTGCTGTGGAAGGATTCAACGGTATGTTTTGCTCTATCTTTGACTGTTACAATTTATGTAGATAAAATCACAAGATTTTGTTTTAACTTTTAAGTGTAACATATGGCTGGGTCTGTAGGGTTTTAACTTTTAAGTTAATTGTTGAGATATGCACATGCAGGTACTGCATTTGCTTATGGGCAGACCAGTAGTGGCAAGACTTTCACCATGAATGGCTCAGAAAGAGATCCAGGAATTATTCCCCGGGCGGTTGAAGATATATTTCAAAAAATTCAAACGGTAGGTACCGCTAGCTAGGAGATTTGTTGAACAGGACTTGCCTGTTGTTCCAATGATGACGCCTGGTTTTGAACAAATTGATTCTCAGGTGTCTGATCGTGAGTTTCTCATTCGAGTTTCCTACATGGAAATCTATAATGAAGAAATTAATGACCTTCTTGTGGTAGAGAATCAGAAATTGCAAATTCATGAGAGTTTGGAGGTTGGCCATCTGCGCTTTGAATAATCTAATTTTTGAAGTTGCCGAAGTGAAAAAATTTGCTGATTGTTTTGTCTTCAGCGCGGAATATTTGTTGCAGGTCTCAGGGAGGAGATAGTTTGTAATGCTGAACAAGTCCTGAATCTCATTAAAGCAGGGGAAGGTTTGTATTGTATGTCACACTCTAATAATCTATCTTGAACAGACATGCTATATTTACATTGGATGTTATGCTTCTTCACAGTTAACAGGCACTTTGGTGAGACAAATATGAATGTCAGGAGTAGCAGATCGCACACAATATTCAGGATGGTATGTCACCCTAAACTATCTTTTTTCTTTTTTTAGTTTGTAATGTTTGGAATCGGGAATCGAATTAAAATATGCAGGTGATTGAGAGCAAGGGGAAAGATTCGAATTCTTCTGGTGATCATTTAAGTAGTGACGTTGTCCGAGTTTCAGTCTTGGTTTGTATTCTTTACTCCTTGCTTTAATAAATGATCAGTAATTTTTTAAAGCTTTATTCTTAAGAAAACGGAAATCTTTAATACACACTTACTATTGAGATTGTGGAAATAGAATTTAGTAGATCTTGCTGGGTCTGAAAGGATTGCTAAGACTGGAGCTGATGGAGTTCGTTTAAAGGAAGGGAAATACATAAACAAGAGCCTGATGACTCTGGGCAATGTCATCAATAAACTAAGTGAAGGTTCAAGGCAAAGGTATCATATTACCTTCGTCTGATATTTCAGTAGTTTCACACAAGAATCATGCATGAACGTTTCGTTTTTCTGTTTTTGGGGCAGGGGGCATATTCCTTATCGTGATAGCAAATTAACTCGTATACTACAACCGGCTCTTGGCGGTAATGCTAAAACTTCAATTATTTGCACCATAGCACCGGAAGAGGTAGGCTGTTATTTGTCCTTTGGTTAGGGTTTTACCTTACTCTTTTCATTTTTTGTGATTAAGATTATTTCAATTACTGTATATGGTTAATCCTTTAGGTTCACATTGAAGAATCAAAGGGAACTCTTCAATTTGCTAGTAGAGCCAAACGCATTACTAACTGTGTTCAAGTGAACGAGGTTTGTATGCTTTTACATGTCAAAGTAGCTGTTTTGTGACATCTGTATAATTTCATGTTACCGGAGTTAGTTAATGTACAATTGTGGAAGCTTTTAATTAATGATGAAGACGTCACAGATTTTGACGGATGCAGCACTGTTAAAACGGCAAAAATTAGAGATAGAGGAGCTACGTAAGAAGCTTCAGGTAATTATAATCTTTGATGACAATTTTTACATTTTTCAGACAGAATCTTATCTAGTAGAAATATTATTATTCAGGGGTCACATGCTGAAGTGCTGGAGCAAGAGGTTCTTAAATTAAGGAATGATATGCTCAAGGCAGGTTCTTCTTTCAAGTTTATATGCTGAGTCTTAGCCGTTATTTTCATGCCAAAGCACTTAATGTCCTTATTTTTTCTTTTTGTATTAATTATCTGTTCATGTTCCACTTTTTAGTATGAACTGGAGCGTGAGAAGCTTGAAACGGAACTGGAAGTGGAAAGGAAGTCGCGTGATCAATGGATTAGGGAGCAACAGCTGAAAATTGAAAATTTCAATAGTATGGTTTCATTGTCGGATTGTGAGAGAAACGGAAGTCAGGTAGGCACATCAAAGGCATTTTTGGTTTTTGTCTCAGCAGTTTCAGATTCCATTACTGTTTGCTGGGAGCTGGGTAGAGGTGTTTTCCGATTCTTTTTTTTTTTTTTTCTCACCTAAGCTAAGCCTGTAAATGGTTAGGTTTTAATTTGTCCTTATATTCTTCAAGTCTTCTGATAACTTATACTATACGAGACAGGGTTCGTGGAGGCACAGCCTTAAAGAAGAGTGCAATGATGTTAACAGTGCATCTCAAGGAGATATTTTTAGAACCCCTAGTTTAAAGGCAGCTTCCAGTGGTTTTGTTGCCACACGTTCAAACTATTCAACACTGCCAGATTATAGCCCTCTTCCAGATGCTTTCAGCAACGTGGCTGATGAAAATACGTGGTTGAAATTGAACAATGGTTATGTAGCAGACCTTGATTCACTTCAAACTACTCCTACTCGAAAGGTTCAATCATTTCCAATAAGTGATATTACTCCTGTGAGTTTATTTTATTTCATTTTAAAGCTACACACGAGTGTATCTGTTAGGATTCAGAGTATCTCCCAACAAACATTCACAGATCTAAACAAGTATGGTAATGCGGAATAAAGAGAATAATAAAGGAACACAAGACAATTTACCCTGGTTCGGTTTCACTATATGGAATGTGGGAATACAATAACCTGATGAACTAGTCTACCTCTCAAGTCATCCTTCTACCATTAGCTACTAGTCTATTTATAGGCATCCCAAACCCTAGATATACAAGGATTACTTAACCTAAGCCCAATAGGCCCAAGTTCCTAATTCCTTAGTCACCAAGGATTCTATCCCAAAATATATGGTAACTAATTAAAATACAAGTCACTCAAAGATTACATAAGATATCCCAAATCTTAAATAATAAGACTAAATCTTTACAAATCTTCCCCTTGACTTGAATTCCCTTCTTCAATACGGTNAATCTTAAATAATAAGACTAAATCTTTACAGTATCATTTCTGTTCTGTTGTATCTATCCATAATCAACGCCTCCACGAAATGAATAAAATTGAAACAAAAGGAAGAGTAGCTATAAATAGTTGTCCTCCATTAACGAAGATCTAAGGAAGAGTGCCGCGTATAGAGATAATTACAGGATAATGTTTTGTGCTCTTGCTGATTAATTCTTCTATTCTTGAGCTATCCTTATTGGTTTCGTCATTTTTTTAATATATCATTCAACGTTGCTGACGTCCCTTGCCATGGTTATGTATTGAAATATCAAGAAATTTAGAACTGACGCATAACGCGACGACACAATTTATCTTCATTCTTATTTGTTATGTGCTAAATATTGGTTATGCACACTGTGTTTCATGCTTCGTGTTAACTAATACCATGTATTCATCTTGTCTGATGGAGTAAACCTGCACACGCTTTCAGGGTTGTTCAAGTGACACGTACAAAAAAGAGGTTCAAGATTTGAGGAAACAATTGGAACTTGCCAATCAAAAGATAAAAGAACTCGAGGTTTGTGTTTACGTCACATTTCACTCTCCCTTGGACTAGGACATACTGAATGATGACTTGCAAACATTGGTTAATTCTCCAGATGGCCAGCTGAATAAATTGTTTGGCTGAACACTATGAAGTATGAATGTAACGGGTTACTTTGACCAATATTGAACTACTAATTCCAATTATGGTGAAATTATATATATCAGTTGTGCTACTAGAATATGTTCCATGTGGTTTCTCAACATTATGAATTCCCAAGGTGGTGCTGACTGATAGAGATATAAAATAAGCATAATTTTCGTCCATTTCTACTCTGGGAATGAATAAGTTTATCTTATGCTTGCTTCATACTGATCGGAGAGATGGTCAACACTTTTATTATTACCTACAAAGAAGCCTCTGCATTCTAAGCTTTGCTTAACTTACTATTCTTTCTTTTGTATATCGATCTGTGTTGATGCATATGCTTCCAGAGAATACAATCGAACAAGCAATTAACGGCCGTGATACCTGAATATCAGCAAGAAGCACGACTGATTCAGGAATCTCCTCAGCGATTATCTGAAACCATGGGAAACTTCAAAGATACCTTTGAGGAGGTTTTGTCAGAATTGCAGGTTAAAGCTGTCTACCTCTTCATCTTATTTAAATTCTTATTTGCCCTTGTCTTCTCAAGAATCAGAAAATTAATTTTCTTTTGTATTTTGATTTTCAAACAGAGAATTGTATCGGACGGCAAATTATCAGCTGCGCAAGTGCTTTCAACCACGAGTGAAATTGGTACACAGCTATTTGCAACTTTGGAAGCTCATTTTATGGACATGGATGATAGAAGATCTTCCACTGGGAATAATGCTCTAATCCCCAAACAAAAAAAATTGTTTCATGAGAGGCTGAATCGTATAATTACATCATTGCAATCATCAGAAGGCGCAATCAATGTTAAAGAAGAGAGGAGTCCTCGTTGCCGCTGTGAACATAAGGTAGTTGTCTGGCCACGAATGAAAAGACATCTATCACTAATTATACTTGCATTCTCTGTCTTATGTTTAGGATATTTTATGTCATTTTTCAAAAGTTGATGCTTTAAATGTGAATCATGAAGTAATAACTGAGCCCATGACTGGTATCAGTGAAATAGGTGAGAGACTGAGATTGGGTAACTATTTTAGAAATATACTAGCTTTTCATATGTTTCATCCTCTTCACAATTCTTTGTTCACAGTTGTAACACATAGTCCAAGAAAGTTAATAAGATACCCCTCATATCCAGATTATGGATTATTCGTGTTTACTTGCGACTTTTTCTCTCTTGAAGAAATTATTAGAGTTATCATGAAGATTCATTTGCTGCATTTTGTTAATATCTGTCTTTAAAATTTTACTTGAGCATATTGTGTTAACCTGTCGCATCCACATGAATATTCATAACTATACATCACCATCAGAGTGAAAACTAAAACTAATATGTTATGGTAACAGCTCCAAGGAATTTCCATTGGGTCGGAAGAAAATAAAGAATCAGGGCAATTACTTTATAGATTAGTATATAGAATCAAATGCCTATGGAGATAGGAAATCATTGTACTGTTTCAAAATGATTGTGATCTATGAGCAAAGTACTATAGCTCAGAGAAGTCAAAAATTAGGCAGAATGAAGTTGCATGTAGAATAAAGTTAGTAGCATGATTTCACCTATTTGTGCACTGAGTTTTTTGAAAAGTATCGTAGGTAAAATGACAGAACTGCATTCTAGGTAGAATTTGAGGTAAAGCATTGTAGGTTGGTCTTGATTGTTTTAAACTAATTCTTTTGATAAAGGGCTCTGATTTGGGAGAACATGCTATGTCAAAGGAGCCAATCTGCAATGAACTCAACTTGATCAAAGAAAGGTATCGTGGCTTAGGGGAAGAGTTCAATATCAATAATCATCTTCTGGAGGCTTCAAAAGATAAATATGATTGCTTGGAAAGGGAGTTTCTGCTTCTGAAAGACCAAAGGGACTCTTTACTCCAGATGGTCTCTGAATCATCCCAGAGACATGAAATGATTTCAAACCAAAAGGAAAATGCTTTGAAAGATTTAAATAGCGAAGTACTGAGAAGGAAACATCTAGAAGGAGAGATTAAGCAGTTTGCTGCGGCCTTTGCCTGCCGTCAGAGATCACTCATGTCTTTGCATGGTGAATTTAAGAGCCAAGTTAAGAATTTGAGAGATCAGAGTTCAATCTCAGTACCCAAATCTCTTGGGTGTCAAGACTAGATATGTAGTAAAACTGTAATGCCTTCGCTCTGTTTCATATTTGTTGTGTAAATCAAACTTATACTGTCACGATAAATCTCTTTAATTTTAGTCTCAATGTTTCATTCGTTTAGTTTATTGCACTCTTTAGTAAGGCTCAAGGGACATGGTTCTGGTATCAATCTGTTTCGCCTCATAATGCATTGAGTTAATGGGGAGGAGTAGAAAAAGACAGGGACATCGCTTTACTTGATTTAACAATTAGTTTGAGGAACATATATTGAGGCAGACAGTTTTGTGAGTATTGGATTTACAAACTGAAGGCTGTGAACATCAAGAAATATCGAAGCAAGTTGGCTTTTCATGTGATCAGTTTCTTCTCTAGATACTCTAAAACAAGCACACACACTACTTGTGTGGCAGAATTAGCATACGTACGCATTGAAGTTGCTACCCCACGTTATTTCACGCAGGAAATCCGGACGTGCCGTCCCTATGTACTAATTATTAATACAAACAACACTAATTATGTCGACATTAACCCCAAAATGCTTCCTCAAATTGTGTTCGGTGCTTATATGATTCGAGACTTGATAGTTAACAGGCATATTATTGATGGCACAAACTAAAAAAAAAATGTCCTGNGAATTTTATAAGTTTGCTCAAATTCAGCAGCAATCAATGGGGAAGGTAGTTGAGGAAAGCTTGATGGAGCTTTCGTTTTGCTTTTCTTTTCCTCAACAATAATAATTGTAATAAAGTTTTCATGAGATGATACTTTGATATATGTAAATTCTAAATAAATGAGGCAGGTAGAACCAAATACAGCATTGTGTAGAGGATAAGCACAAGCAAACAAGAAGGTAATGATTGCTATTATGAGACCTATATATATCCACTTGGTTGATTTGTTCAACTTGTAAATCTTTCCCTTTAATTTCTATCAGAAAATCATTTGTGTGGTGGGAGGGTTCAATCCATCACCCGCTGCATGTATGTGATCAACAAGTTTCACCGTTTAGGGCTTACCACTCTGCTCATACTTCCTACATGGACATTTTAACTTTGGAACATCTTCAGAATTATTTATAATATATATATGGGTAATGTATCAAATTTGATAAAGTTAAATGTTATTCTGATATATATATATGGGTAATATATCTTCAGAATTAACTTGAAATTTGATAAAGATAACTGTTAATCTATTGAGTATTATCAGATTTTCTTGAAAAGTGTTTTTCTTAATACTGTATGCATTTTTTTTAGTGAAATAAAAAGTACTTTGTAGAATTATGGATCTTTCTACATCACAATTTTATAAAAATTATTCTTATTTTGATGTACAAAGAAAATATATATATTATCAATAAGTGTTTGGTGTAGTAGTTGGCGAGTTACACCCTAGGTGAGAGGATCCAGATTTGATCCTTAGAGTCAACATTATTGGGAGAGTTCAACCGTTTTGTCTCTGTAACCCGAATGTGATTAATCTTTATTTAGATTATTACACGGATAAATGTGGAAACTCATAGCATTATCAAAATATATATATATATATATTATACTTTGAAAAAGTAATTACCCTATACCAAAGAGTAGCTTCAAGCTGAAAAAAAAGAGTAGCTGAATATTAGCCTATTATTAGTTAGTCTTTTACCAAATTCTCCAATGAACAAAAAAAGGGCATACAAAAAGAAACTTTTACAATGTCCAACATAATATTTTTTTTCGTTAAAAGGGAATTCATTGCAAATAGAAATTCAGTACAGACCTTGCACAAGGCAAATAAGAAACAACACAGACAGGATCAAACAAAGAGTGAAAACAGAGAGGGCAAAATAAAAAGACATAACAGACTAAAAGACATGACAGAAACCTAGAACATAACATAACACAGGAAACATTCAAAAGGCTAGCCAACTCCAATGCGTCTGGGAATAGTTCTTCCATCCAAGTCATCAGAAAAAGCCAAAAAGAGGAAGGAAGGGATGCCATCGTAAATTTTGAAATCATTCTTTTCAGCAAGAGACATCTTGGCAATAGAGTCCGCACACACATTGCCCTCTCTATGAATGTGAGTGATGCTAGAAAGCAACACAGTGAGGTCTGACATGCAAGATATGATTAGAGGGTACAGATGATGTGAAGAAGATAGATTATCATCCAAAATAAGTCTGACAGCAAGCTCAGAATCAAATTCAACTAAAATGTTGTTAAACCCATTGCTAATGCATAAAGATAAGCGTAGTTTAATGCCCCAGATTTATGCTAAAAGACAACTGCCATAGCCCAGGAATTTAGAAAACCCAGCAACCCAATTCCCCAAATGATCCCTGATAAGGCCACCGGTTGCAGCCATCCTAGAAGAGGGGCTGAAAGCTCCATCAGTGTTAAGTTTGAGCTTATTTGGAGGGGGAGGATACCATCTAATATGGTGGACATGTGATGTTTTGGTATCCTTGACTCTTGCAGCCAGGAAGAAAAATTGTTGGGCTTTAGAGATAGCTTGGTTGGATGTGATGAAAGGAGAGAAGGTTTGTGATTCGAAAATTTTTTTGTTTCTAGTAATCCATAGGTGCCAGAGCCAATAAATGAACAGGGTTCCCATAGGAATTTGGTGATTGGACAGGGTTTTGGATGTGGCATTGGACTTGATCCAAGAAGAGAAAGGGATGGAAGGGTTGTCAGCTACCTGTAAACCTGCAAGATTCCTAGAAAGAATGTTTAAGGGGCAAAATCTTAAGATGTGTTCAATTGATTCATTTTGTCTACCGCATAGTGGACAAAAGTCTTCAATTGGGACACCACAGGAACACAGAGTATGAGTCACAGGGAGACCATTATGGCAAATTTTCCAGAAGAAGAATTTTAGTCGGGTGTGACACTGAAGCTTCCAAATCCAACCAAAGTTAGAGGGGCTACAATGGTTGGCAGTAAGGGAGTTATATATCATTTTGAGATCAAAAGAATTGTTACTAGCACAAGACCAAGCTTTCATGTCCTCTCTAATGGAGTTAGAGAATCTGGGGATGGAAATGAGATTAAGAAGCAGGCTGTTTGGTAGTGTGAAAGAGAGATTTTGCAGATTTCAACCTTCATGCAAGGTCATGAGAGATTGAACAGAGATTGTTTCATCATTGATGTTGAGGGGGCCAGAGAGAAGGGATCTAATAGGGCCACAAGGAAGCCAATCATCATGCCAAAAGGAGGTGTTTCTACCAGAAAAATGATAGTTTTTTCGAAGTTTTTGATGATGGCCAGTCCCAAGCTGATTGCCTTTCCAACATTGGAGGTGTTTGCAGAAGAGAGAGAGTGTTGGTGAGAGCAAATTTTAGCCCAAGCAGAATCAGGGTTTGAAAGCATGCGCCAAGCAAGTTTTGCGCATAGGGATAAGTTTCTTTGGTGGCATTTGAAGATGCCCAGACCCCCCTTTGATTTTTCTTGGCAAATTTTGTCCCACCCAATAAGAATGATCTTTTTTTCGTTTGCAGTATTTCCCCACAGAAAGTTTCTGGAAATTTTGTCAATCTCATGGCAGGTTCCTATAGGGAGAGCAAGAGATTGCATGTAATAGTTAAGGGTGCCAGAAGTAACAGAGGAGAGAAGAGTTGTTTTCCCTGCTTGTGAAAGAAGCTTACTCTTCCAATTGGCCATTTGATTCTTGATCTTGTCGAGGATGAAGAGGAAGTCATTCTTTTTGTTGGAAATGCTGAGGGGAAGACCAAGATAGTTTCTGGGAGATGACTTGGAAGGGAAACCCAAGAGGTTTGTGACAAGAGATCTCATGTGGGTTGGGGTTTGAGTGGAAAACCAGATATGGGATTTGCTTTGGTTGACTTTGAGGCCCGAGCAGGAGAGGAATAGGTCGAGAGACTCTAAAATGGCATTTATGCTACTTTCATCAACCTTGGCAAAGAGCAGGATGTCATCGGCAAAGAAAAGGTGTGATATTTGGACATCCTTTATTTTGGCAGGTTTCCAAGAACCATTAGAAACATGATTGTTGATGATCTTTGAGAAGACCTCCATACAGAGAATAAAGATGAAAGGGGACAAAGGATCTCCTTGTCTGATTCCACTTTGTGGATAGAAGGGGTCAGTGAGACCACCATTTAGGATGATAGAGTGCTTAACAGTGGAGATACAGCTAAAGATCATATCAGTCCAGTTCTGGGGGAAGTTGAAAGCTTGGAGAGTAGATTTTATGAATGACCAATTAAGCTTATCAAAAGCTTTTTCGAGGTCAATTTTGAGCATCATCCAACCAAGCNTCAAGAATCATAGATAGAGTTCCCGTATTCACTTGGGAAGAAGTGAAGGAGGCTAGCACCTAGGCATCTGCCAAACTGCTCGTGTGGATTACTGGTAGAGGAAGGACACTCTGTGGACTTCTCAAATTCGCGAATACGATAAGTCACCGATCAAAACTAGGTAAACATCTTTTCTAATCTGGTATAAACATAGTTAGTGGATCCTGGAAGGAATCACAGAGTTAGCTATTAGTTTTAATTGCGTTTTAGTCCAAAAATTTAAATTTCTTCCGCTGCGCTCCCTCTGTGATTTCCCAACACAGTGGCCATCCTCCCAGGGACAAAAGCTCATTGATTGAAAGAGATGATATCCTTGAGGTATGGTTTGAATCTATGGACAAGGATTTTTGAGATGATCTTGTAAGGGGTGGAACAAAGGCTGATAGGACGATAGCTTTTGATGTCTTGGGGGTTGTTGCATTTTGGGATGAGGCAGATTAAGCTTTCTTTCCAAGACGGGGGAACAGAGTTATTGGAAAATGAAGATTGGATGTCTCTGATAATGGAAGGATTGATAGTTGGCCAAAATTTTTGGAAGAAAAGAGGTTGGAAGCCATCTTTGCCAGGGGCTTTGGAAGGGTTAAGAGATTGGAGGGCCTCTTTGATTTCGAGATTATGAGGGATGTGGTTATGAGAAGGGGGAAAAACAGATGTGGGGAAGGTGAGTGAAGAAGGGAAATCAGAAACTTGGCTTTGGGAGAAGACAAAGATAAAATGATTTATGACCAAGGCTTTTATGTCATCTTGATTATTGAGCCATTCGCCAACTTGATTTTTGATAGCAGTTATTTTGTTTGTTCTTTTTCTGTTGATGACAGAAGTATGGAAGAAGGTCGTATTATCATCGCCCAAAGAAAGCCAATATGTTTCAATATGTTTCAATATGTTTCACGAGTTATATCTTGTATTTAATACATATCTTCGTCCACTTTCTATCCTATTGAAATGAGGAGAGCGACGTGGCATATTTCTTTGGAAGGAACTATGGAAGGCTAGTAGAAGTAGTGCCTTTATATCCAAACAAAATCTTCTATTTATTTTTGTTTAAAGGTTCATTTTAGTCCTGAATGCATGCCCTATTGTTCATTTTGATTCTTTATGTTTCAAAATGTTCAAATTGGTCCAAATATTGGCAAAATGTTTCATTTTGCTCCAAACTATTAAATTTGATCATATTTATCTCGTATCTCATTTCAAGCTCAAAGGACTGTTAAGAGTAACTTGTAGATCTGAATTCTTTGCACTCAAACTTGAAACGAGAGATATATAATCAATTTTGCTTGTTTGGCTATGAAACAAGAAGTCTACTCTTAGGACCGATTTGACTTTGTTTTCTGACGACCCAACCAGACAAAAAAAGTATTTTTTGAGAACAATACGTAGCTCTGAACTCATCACATTCAAACTTGAAACAAGATAAATATGACTATATTCAATAGTTTCGGACTAAAATAAAGCATTTTGCCAACATTTTAGGCTATGTTTAGGAGTTTTAATGAGGATGGAGAGGAGCGGACATTAATAGAGTATAATAGAATGGAATGGAATAAGTAGATGTGTTGTTTGGAAGTTTTAGTGAAGAAAGTGTTGGACGGAAGCGCAACCAACACAACAAATAAAGGAAGAAAAAACAGAAAAATAAACACAAAATTTTAACGTGATTCGGTGCCTCAAAACCTACTCTAGGTCCCACTGGGATAAACTTCACTATTTGTAATTTTTGTACGGAAAAAATTATAAACCCTCCTCAATACAATTTTTGAATGAACAAATTATAAACCCTCTCTCACAACTACCCAAATCCATTTCACACTCAAAAGCTATTAAAAGTGACAAAAAAAAAAGGTTGAAGTTCCATTCCCTATTTATAAGGCTCCCTCCCTCTCTCTCTTTGTTCCCACTGATGTAGGACTTGAGAGGAATCCCAATAGACAGGAATTGTCACATGTATCCGCGGATTGGGGTGCCAAAAAAATGAGCTTTTAGATGGAGGACGGCACAGGAGTCTCTCCCTTCCCATTGCACTCCATCTTCATTAAAACATTCAAACACAAATTTTATTTGTTTTTGTCCCTTTCACTCTATTCTATTCCTTTCCTCACATCTCTTCCACACATACTCATAACACCAATTTGAACATTTTGAAACNTAAGGCTCCCTCCCTCTCTCTCTTTGTTCCCACTGATGTAGGACTTGAGAGGAATCCCAATAGACAGGAATTGTCACATGTATCCGCGGATTGGGGTGCCAAAAAAATGAGCTTTTAGATGGAGGACGGCACAGGAGTCTCTCCCTTCCCATTGCACTCCATCTTCAATAAAACATTCAAACACAAATTTTATTTGTTTTTGTCCCTTTCACTCTATTCTATTCCTTTCCTCACATTTCTTCCACACGTACTCATAAGATTAATTTGAACATTTTGAAACATAAAAGATCAAAATAAACATTAAGACATATATTTTAGACTAAAATGACATTTTAACTTTTTTTTCCAGTAAAGAAGTATATTGGGAAACCAAAAAAAAGAGGTACTTCCTTTTTCACTTTTACCAATTAAATTATTGCAATATCAGCAGACTGCGTAAGAAATGAAATGTGATGAACATACTCCGGATATTTGACTCACTTTATGTGAACAACGATGCTCTCATATGTCGATGAAGTGCAAAGCTGCTGAGTTAAAGTTAAATAAAGCTCGAGAAATTTATATATACTTTAGCCTCTTGAGTGTGTCTAGTGAGGGAATCTCACAAGAAAATAATTGTGAGCTTAAGCCCGCGATAGTTGATTGAACTAAAATTGATCGACGAGACTTGGATTGCAGGTAGACAAAAGTCAAAATTGGTGGTTGCAATGCGTTTAGAAATAAATATTGGAGGTAACATACATGATTAATAATTGCATTGCCCCTAATAATGATGTGAGTTTTAGTTAAATCAAGCCTACATGATTGTGCTATTAAGTTTACTTTTTCTCTGTCCCATTCTCCTTTTCTTTCCTTCCTCACCTGCAACTTCTGAGAGTTGTTTAACTAAAAATGTCGTTCATGTTGCATAATATGCTTCTAATTATTTTTTGTTGCCATCCCCACCTGGCCACTTTTAATTAATTATGTCTACACGTAGACACTATTCATCTTTCTCTCTCCTCAATCATGCTATGTGGCTTAGCTTTCATTTCTTTTACCAAGTAATTATCTCTCGTTCACTTAAGAAAGGTACCCTTGGAATGAGCATAGCAAAAGATTAAAAATAAAATGAAATTATTGACACTCACAGAAAGTAAGTTATGAGACTAGACTCGGAATATTATCTTTAGATATGACATAGTGAAGACAAGACAAATAGTAAAATATTTATTTGAATATTTAAAAAAGTTTTGATTTGGTAAGAAATTCCAATATTAACTTCATAGTTTCTCAATATTATCTTCACACTGTTTCACTTCATGGATTCAAATTTAATTTTTATGGTAGGTGATCTTAGCAAATGAGACAAATTTTTGGGACCAGTCTAATTGAATATTGATGAAGACCAATTAGAGACAACACTGACATAGCATGCAGTGGGTTTAAAATTAAATTACAAAACTCAAAATTCCAGATAAACTGAGGACTATATCAATAAATTCCAAAGACTTATTATGACATCTCTCCTGACAGATATGCTTTCCATCCCAATTTAATTCTCTGCACCAACATCATTTAACTACCCAAATTTGCAAGCCACATATCTTATATTCCTCCACACCCAGTCATATACTCTACTTTTGAACCCTTCCAAATTACTGTCCTTATTAGTGTTATTATGATGGCTTCAGCCACATCCAAGTCCCAGAAAAAACTAGCAGAATTTCTCAAGGAGCAACAAGATCCTTTTGTTCTTGAGGTTTTCCTTCTAGAAAGAGGGTATTCCAATTCAAGCAAGAGCTTGGAGAGATCAGCAAGTTCTTCTGCCTTAACCAAGAAGAGAAAGGCTAATAAGGCCCTGCTTCCATTTTCAAGAATTCTAATATCTGTGTGTAGGAAGCTTGCTTTTCACAGTGAAACCACTGCCAGTACTACTTCTACTACTTCAGATTCTCATGACAGAGATGAAGATATTGTTAGTGTTGTTGTGGAAGCAGATCGGTTTTCATCTGCTAGTAGTTCCACTGTGTTCAATTCTTGCTCAGAGATTGATGATATTGAAGGAGAGACTCGGATATCACCATATCAAAATCAGCCTTCCTTCACAAGCAATATGGCAGTTCAGAGGTACAATATATACAAGCTCAAACAAATTCTTACTTACTCTCCTTCAAAGTTTAAACCTTTAACGTTGCAGCTATTGATTTGTTTTCAAAAAAATTATATATTAATTAGTTTGATTACTCTTACAAATGAACAAAGCCAGCAGGCTACTAATATTGGAAAACACTGCCGAAGATTCATAGATGAGAGCCCTGCTTTGCTGAATAAGGTACCCTCATGGAGAGTTCAAGTACCTCAAAATAGTAAGTCTTTTTAAATATTACCATCATTAGATTATGCAAGTATATGAATAATAATATAATACATAGTTGAGTTTGTTTGGCAGATGGAAGAGTGAATGAAGAAGTTGGGAGAGAAGTGGTTATGGCAAAGAAGAAAATCACAGAAGAGTCGCTATTATCAGCTGCTCTCTGGGGATTGCTGATTCAGTCAGCAAAGAGAGAAGGTAATTATAGCTACAGCATGGAGTTGAGAGACATTTTGGGGCCTAATGCTTCTCAAACAGTGAAATCAAAAAGAGCATTGCACAGCACAAAACAACTCCTATTTGATTGTGTGAGAGAGATTTCTGTTTCATCATGTCCAAGACAAGACAAGGAGGCATACCAAGCTCATTACAGACAATTATTAGCATCAGAAGACTTGGGGAAGTTCATTTGTGACAGAACAAAACAATGGGGTCAAATGGCTGCACATCAGACAAACCTCACATGCTTGTTGACTTTTGATTACATGAATTCCATCCAAGAATGGTGTGGCTTTAATAATTCCCATGTGAAGGATATTAGCTATGAGATCGCTGATGCTATTTTGGAACACATCAATGATGAGATTGTATCAGACTTTATTTAAATTCTCACTCCAATTACATGAAAGCTCTTCATAGTTTCTCAGACTTAATCATGGTGTTTAATTGATTACAGCGATTGTATTAGAGGACATTTAAGTGTTTAAATCATACTATCATAGTAGTTGTGGAAGATGTAGATTTTGAAAGTAGTAAATGAGAGAGTAAAGAGAGAGAGAGAGGCGAAGGGTGTAACTTGTAAGGTGTTTCCCTCTTATCTCCAAAACATTAAAAGCGAAAGTTACATACAAGCTCCTCCAAAATTCCTTTGGGGGACATAATCATGATCCTCTTCAGTCTCCACACATTAATATATACCTACCTACTTTCTTTATCTTTACCCTCTTATACACACTTGCTGCCACATTATCATTCAACTTTAAAAACACATTTCCTACCTTATCACGTGACAAGCCACTCAGTAGGATTAGGATTCACTACGCCACTGCGTTCATTACTTAATAATGTATATATATATATAGGGGGATTTCAAACAAAATGGGTAAGGATTACATCAATTTGAGATATCTGCAAGTATTGCATATGTAAACTTGTTACTATAAACAAGAAAATTGCATATGCATACCATTATTGGCACGAAGCAGAGGTTATCATATATAGCCCCTCTCAAAAGAATCAAAAGTCATCTTGTTAAAGTTATCCTACATTGAACTATGTGCCCTCTGAGAAAAGGACAAACAAATATATGTATATTGATTATGAAAGTTGGCATATAGTTGCGTGACTAATGAGTAAGGAGGAACATAACGCCCAATATACCCTACAACATATATCTTCATTATGCCCATAAGTATATTTGTCAATGCATGAAAAGGCCAAGCTCCTCCCTCACAAAGAATTTTCTTTTGGTTTGTTTACGGTACACTCAATAATGAAGACATAATTGGGATTTGGAGTCTAACTAAACTGAAATCAATACAAAACTGACTGAAAATGGAAGCGCCACTTTCAAATCAAACGAAACCAAATAAAAATTGCACACCTTCCTCGTCCCTCTCGGACTATGTATTGTATGTCTCAAAAGTTTCTCATCCTCAGGAACAGAAATCATCAAGATAAGTTCTCCAATATAATGGACACAGACATCACACTGAAAATGCCTGCTTCTAATTTACATGCTACACCTGCTCCAAATACATGAAAAAGTTGATAATAACAAGATACCACTACACTTTATTGATAACCAAAGCATCAAGTTCTGATAATACGTTTCAGAAACAACATAATATAGGTAAACTGGCTTGTATTAATCTCAAGATTGAGACATTCATCAAAACTTACATATATTGATGCAAAATGAACTTGTTTATTGAAGTGGATCCATAACATCATCAGGAGATCCTATGCATTAACCATTTTACAAAGTCTATATGAAACTTCAATATACAGATTATCATTACCCTGTTTTAACATAAAATTATCTATGGCCAAAAAAACTTAAATAGCAAATTAGGGCTCTTAAAACAATATTGACTAATAATTGAGTGGCTACAAAGAAGTGAATATATATGTAAATATACAAGAATCCTCTTCTCAGGATTACAAATTATTGTGTACTTGGTCCAGTCTATGGAGTTCATGTGTCATACCTTAGTCGCTCTAAATCTAGTTGATCCAATAGTGCCAATCCATTAAAAAAAGAAGCTTAAATAGGAAAATTTTCCGAATATTGAACAAACTAGTTAGCTTACAAATTTTCCCATTCTTCCATTCGATTCTCTCAAGTAAATTGCAAATGGGCCTTGGAGTCCTCAATCTGTAATATTACGTAGGTCTTGTGAGGAGTGAGAGATCCTAACCAAACTATTGTGAGAAACAGAGGAGGATCGCTTACAGGACAAAATAGAGAAGGCCTTTCGTAAGATTTTGGATGGCTTATAAAATTTGGTGGTGGTTGTAGAATCATGTTTGAGAGTATTAGTGTAATCATATTCATAACTAGTGTCGTTGTTGGTGCAGTGTTTGTAAGCAGCGAAGAAAGGATCGTGATGTTGCATCCATATGAGGCCCTTCTTCGAACATGTTTTGTAATATGGAGGCTGAAAAGCACAAGGAGGAAGTGGAATCTCACAATCTTGAACTCTCTTATTATTCATCTTAGTATTACCAATACCAATAGCTAATGACGGAGGTGGTGGCAGATTATTCATCGATGCCTCGTATGTAATTAAACCACAACACTTGCTTTCTCTCTCTCAACTCTCAAGATCGATCAGGGTACACTTTAATATTTGATCCTGCAATCACATAGGGACGCTTTGCTTTATATATTACTTGCACCGTTAATTACTTGTTACTTGTAAGCGTCATCATATGTCAAATTAGCGTCAGAATTTGAGCTCACTATTGGACGGTTTGTTCATTATTGTGGCTTAATTTGAGAAGAAAAGTCACACAAGTTAGAGAAAACAAGACCAAGTACATTTGAATATACAAATCTGATGTAAGACAAGGATATACGACAAACCTCCATATATATGCTTGACTTGCTTCATTTTATTAATTATTATCTAAACAATTATATACATGAATTCGCCTTGATCACTTACATATATGATATGATATATCGATCTTGAGTGTGTGCTCATTCATTCCATCAAAGCTTATCGCTAGAGCCATCCACTTAATTATATATATATATTGAGGTTGTATCAGGTGATCGATTTAAACTAAAATATAATTTATGGAAGAAGATTAGATTAGGAGGAGATCACTACTTAATTTTCTAAAGTATTATAACGGGTCAAGTTTTTATAAGGCCAAGATCGACGGTTGACGAAGAAATGTTGCTTTGTCATTTTCGCACAACAATTCTTAAATATACATAGCAACTATATAAATTGGTTTTGAACCGTTCAATTTTCGGCAGTATTAAATTGACAATAAAATAACTTATAGGCAAAACACCATTTCGTGCCCCTAACGTTTACGGTGATTTTCAATTATGCCCCTAACGTTTCATTTGTGTCAGTTGTGCCCCCAATGTGAAACGTTAGTTTCAATTATGCCCCCACCCTCGTTAGTGTACTGTTTTTCGGAACTTTTGAGCTTCGATCTGTGTTCATTTTAGTTTGTTTTAATAAATGAGTTTATGGATACTTATTTTCGGTTCCTAAGGATCATTTTGCACATGGAAATTTTGAGAAAAATGCTTCGTTTTGCTGCATTTCTTTTTGGTTCTTTTTGGGGTTCATCGGGTCTAATTTTCTTCGGATTTGAGGCTATTTTGAGCTTAATCTTTGAAATTGATCCAAGGAATCAAGTTTGTAATGTCCGAAAATTAAAACTCATATGAAATCTAATCAAAACCGAGCTCAAATCGTGCGAAAATGGTGTTTGTTTTTGTGGATGATTGAAATTGGGGGCATAATTGAAACTAACATTTCACATTGGGGACACAATTGACACAAATAAAATGTTAGGGGCATAACTAAAAATTACCGCAAATATTAGAGACACGNATTGATCCAAGGAATCAAGTTTGTAATGTCCGAAAATTAAAACTCATATGAAATCTAATCAAAACCGAGCTCAAATCGTGCGAAAATGGTGTTTGTTTTTGTGGATGATTGAAATTGGGGGCATAATTGAAACTAACGTTTCACATTGGGGGCACAATTGACACAAATAAAATGTTAGGGGCATAACTAAAAATCACCACAAATATTAGAGACACGAAAGGGTGTTTTACCTAACTTATAAATGGATGGCCATGGCAGGCGATTATGGAATTATTAAGGAAAAGGCAACTATATAGGTTTCGAGAGTTGGACAAAAAGCACCGTTTTTGTGGAATTAATTAAGATGTGGTTTTGATACAAAAACATTAAACATATAAAATTGTAATGATTAACACAAGTGCAATAATCAAATATTTCTATTATACAAAATTTTGAGATGCAATTTGAAATATGCATACACTTACGTACAATTACGAAATGACATAATTTCTTTTTTTTTTGAATAATTTAATACTGAAAAATGAAAAAAATAATAACATTTTTAACCAATCAAAATTGTACATAGAGTTTCTATAAAAAAAATTGTGTATAAAATTACATCACTAATTGTATGCAATGCTCACTTTACCTGACTAATCCTTCTATTATAAATGAAATTCCACATAAAATAAACATCAATATATAATGTCACAATAACAGCTGTATGGGTCCATAAATAAATGGAATGTCTTAATGATACATACCAAAGGGTGAAGTGGAAGTGGTAGCTGATGTAGATGTTGAGGTGGATGCCAAGTAAGATAATGAAGGGCTGAATTAGTAAAGGAAGCATGTCATGTGTGGTCCCAAGCTTATCAAGTCAGAAATCAGTTAGCAACTCTGCAATTTCAATGCTCAAAGAGTGATTCTGTTATGCAGTTAGTATAGAAGTTGTTTTTCTGTTTTACATTTCAATATAAATATCTAGAGTACTGAGAAGAGGGAATCATTGAAGAATTATGAAGACTTAGAGTCTTGGAGTTTTGTCCAACTCGAATGGGGCTTCTTGCTGTACAATTTCCACTCTAGTACGAAATTGTTTTGCATTTTTCCATTTTAGTCCTTTCTCTGTCTCTTCATTTTGCCTTTCTTCTTCTTGAGTGTATCACTTAAATTCTCAGATTACTGTCTAATGTTAAATTTTTAAGTATGATTGATCCCTAAAATTCAAAAGAAAAAAAAAACCAACATTTTAGGCTACATATGTAGTTGCGTGTGCTGTACGTGTATGGTGGTAAAACTCCACGGATACAATTTTACTTTTTCTACTTCTCACCATACGGAGGTATTAATTATCTACAGTCTTAGATTTTGGATTAAACAAACTCATCTTATCCTATCAATTAACATGATCTTAATCAAATACTATCAAGAAAGAATACGTCATACTTAGCTTGTTAATATACTAACCAAAGTGCAAATCTCTTGCAGTTCCATATGGGGAAGGTTGGTCACAAATCTCTTTTATAATTTGTTTTGTACGTTTCCGATCTACTTCCTTCCTGAAGAATTGAGTTCAGATTTTTTTTAAATACTTCAGAGTGATGTGCATTATATTGAAATAAAAATATTGTTCACGCAGAAAATTGAAATTATATTTTCAAATTTTATGGTAATGGCGTCACATTTGATACTGAAATATTTTCACATGCATTCGTGTTGTCAAAAAGATTATCATGTTGAAGATAAATAAAGCGTGTACAGCTAACAGTTTTTTATTTTTGGGGCCTGAAGTGTACAGCTAATAGTTTGTTAGTGGTTTCTAGTAGTACTCTAGTATTACCCGTATTTTGAAAGAGATTTGATTTAATAATTAATAAATATGGAAATTGGAGATAACATGCAAACTAGCCAATTACTACTGATTCTGCCGTTCAGGACAAGGAAAGTTTGTTACTCCCACATCCAGAAAGATTATTTATATGGAGATTTTCGTCAATATACTGAATGACATATGCGTTTCTAGTTCTTTGAATAAATACTTCATTTAATATTGAAATAGGAATTTCACTCTTTGGACCAAAAATACAANGATGTTGATCAGTCCTTCTAATTCTAAGATCCCGCTTAAATTTCAACGTTGTCAATTCCCGTTGACTCTATCTTTTGCAATGACGATCAACAAGAGCCAAGGGCAATCATTGTCGATGGTTGGATTATATCTCCCTAAACCAGTGTTCATGCATGGTCAGCTATATGTTGCACTTTCCAGAGTTCGTTCCAGGGCCGGCATAAAAATACTAATTGCACATTCACCCAAGGACGAAGAAAGCAGGAAAACTGATAACGTTGTGTATAGAGAAGTATTCCAAAATGTTAGATGACTTATTAATATGAATAAGGTAGACTGAATTGTTTTATATTTTACATAATGATATCGTTTTGATAATGATATGCTCGATAAGCACTATAGCATGTTTTGTTTATATTCATTTCCAATAATATATTTGCTGAATATTATAGGGTTGTGCTAAACCTTTGAGTGGATCCATTTAACATGAATGAATTTACTAGATCAGATTATGTTTGTGATTTGATTGAAGTCCCCGTAATATATAATGCTATGGACCAAACAGGTACCCTGTAACATATTTCTGTAACACGACCACCCGTGCATCGCACGGGTAAAAACCTAGTATTCAAAATATTAAGACCAAAAGCTTGAGAAAACAATATGTGAATCGGATATATTTTTCAGGCCCAAGAGCACATGCTGGGCTAAAAAGAAGGAAGGGATCCAAAGATCATGTTGCGAACAAATGAGGCTAACCTATTTTGAACCCAACCTCACGGCAACGAGACCGTTGACTTTGTCAACGGGTCGTTTTGGACTCGAAGGCCCATCCGAAGAAAGTGAGGGGTGATGCCTTTTGCGGCTAGGGTTAGGTTTTTTAACGGTGGAATGAGTAGAAATCGTGAGTGAGAGTGAGTCATCAATCATCTTTAAATATCAGCCGAATTAGGTTTGAAGAGAAGAAGGAGCATACACACCTGATCTGAGTTGATGTTTCTTCGTCTTCACTAGTCTGGTTATTCCTGCAATTCCCCTAACAATTTCAAAGTATTCTCAGAACTGCATCAAACTATATTGCTTTTCTCATTTCTTCTTTCTTTTGTGTTATTTCACATATTGCGTTCTTGCACTCTGTTTCAGACTTTCAGTTTATCTTTTTGTTGGCGGTGTGATTTCGTGTTTAATTTATTCATTTTTCAAATTAATTACGTGTATGAAAATACTTGATAAAGGGTTGGCTGCGATGATTATAAAATAATTCCTCGTTCTGAATGCTACTGCCATGGCATGACAGACACGTTTACACCCATAGAATATGAGCAGCACTCATCTATTCGGTTCTTTTTCGTTGCGATCTGAGTGATATAATGTCAATTGTTGTAGTGTTGATGCTGGATCTGAACTTTCATATTATTTTTTGAAAATTTTTCTGAAATATCTGGAGCTAAACATTGTGTTTTGGGTTTTTTGTTCTGAAATCATAAAACTAACTGTTAGCGAAAAAATTGCGAGATTCAGAGGAGTTGAATGTTTGATTCGCCGGGCATTTGTCAATAATTGCTATGTGCATAACCAACTCCTGAAATTGACGAAAGTGGTGTTTAAAGCCCTAATTTTACACGATGCTCGAAGTTGGGGTTACGCACACCGGTATATTTTACACCGTCCATACATTCTTTTGATATCAAAGTACACGAAGTTTAGTCTCAATTTCAGAGTTGATGTTTGTGATAATTGGTCTGCTGATTGTAACTATTCATTCTGGTTAGACTTAAAGAACATTTTTATGTGAGTTGATTCATTCCCTTAATTGATTCCAATAACAGTTAAGTAGAAAATTATGAGGAATTGGCTTTGAAAACAACCTCCTCTCTCTCTCTCTTATCGCAGACATCACTGGAAAATGAGGGTGATGGCTATTTCAAATTCACCCCAACAGCATTCAGATAATTCAAATGGGGGCGATTCAACAGATCTTGTGGGGTTGTCAAAACTAGGATGCAATTGAAATACGACCCGTTTAATCACCACCCCAACGTCTTCGTTTGATGCCCCACGTACATAGACTGTCCACTTATGTGATTGAGACCTTGCAGCAATGAGTAATTAGACACAATTGCAAAATTCATAGACACAAAACAAAACAAAAAAGGAAACAATCAGCGGTCGAACTTACTCACTAGCCTTCCTACCAAGATAAAATGCAGTAGTCCCTTATACTATTGGAACACTAATCTCAACATTCTTGACTCTCTTATTCGCATTCTGCAACATCCAAAAACAACATTCTTGTATTAAAAATAAATCAAATTTCCAGGAAACAAACGCAAACACAATTAATAAAACTTGTTAACTCACTTCACCATACTAGAAAACAAATAGAAACCCATGTAGAGCCGTATCAACAAACAGAAAAGATCAAGGTAGAAATGAAATGGTTCAGAAATTACAAATGGAAGCTAAGAAGGGAGAAAGCACCTTCTTGTCGGCATCCTTCAGAAATGAATAGGCTCTGCAACTCGCAATGCCTTTTCCGGCTCCGATGGTCTGGGACCCCAAGTCTTGGACCAGAAAGTGTTACTAGCAATTTGGAAAGAAATCGCCGCAATGGGTAAGTCCAAGGAAGCTCGAAGATGGAGACCAGCCCTGCACAGCGCCAATTAGGGATGCTGATAGAGTGAGGAGGTTGTGTTTTTTTTTAAAATAAACTAAAACCTCATGTATTTTTTCTTTCTTACATTTTGGTTCTATTATTGAGAAAAAGGTTCTTAATGTAAAAAATTTAAACTTTTAGGAGTTAAAAATCAATTTTTTCTTTATTTTTTTAACAGAAAAATGGATGGAAACTGTTAGATGGAACAATTTTGTCAAATTTTGCATAATTGAGGGACCAATATGGAACAAAAAATAACTGAGGGACTAATTTAGAACACTGAGCATAACTGGGGGACTAAAATAGGACTTTGTCCTAATAAATATATTGTGTACGTAGTCAGAGCAAAACATCTTTGTTTCAATGTTTAGGGCTTGGTCAGGCAAATCCTCTGTATGCAAGTCGCAATATATCATACGGCCTACCGTTGAACGAAGTGACGAGGATAGAGTTGTTTACTTGTTCTGCCAGCCTATCCATGAAGGCAATACAAAAAGTGAGTGCTCTGCAATTTGGCTCCTGTTAAGGTATACATGGGCCGGGTCGAGTTTCCGCCACACCTGAGACTCAACTCGGTATAGACCCGGGCCGGGCCACGGGTTCCAATTGGGCCGATCGAGCCGTTTTTTTTAAAAAATATATATATATTATTTATTTAATTTATTTATTCATTATATATGATTTTTAACTTGTATATATTAATGAAAAATTAATTTTAAATTACTTTAGTGATATTTTTATTATTAAAAATATTTAATATGATTTATTTATTAAAAAATTATTGATTTAATTGAGATTAATTATATATTTTAAGTATTTTTTAGTATACAATTAATAAAATAAAAATACATGTATATTTTTTACAATAAAAAAAATATTTTGTAAAAAAATATATAAATATACATGATACATCACTATTTGGGCGTACGCCTAAACGGCCCTCGCACCGGGCCTCTTCCCCCCTTCACACCCTGCAAAGCGCCCTCTACCCAGGAGGGGGCGCCCGACTACCTCGCTCCGCACAGTTAGGGGCGCCCCCCTCCACTCAGGAGGGGGCGCTTGACTACCTCGCTCCGCACAGTTAGGGGCGCCCCCCTCTACCCAGGAGGGGGCGCCCGACTACCTCGCTCCGCACAGTTAGGGGCGCCCCC
>QANZ01020676.1:70491-80924 GCA_003254925.1 Chamaecrista fasciculata | reverse complement strand
AAAATATATAATTTTAATTTTCTAAAAATTAAATTATATATTTTAATCATCAAAACAAGATCGAGTCTTCATAATCTTTAAGAGAGGAATTGAAAATGTTATGCACAACTAGTCCAATCCTTCATAGATTTCTGAATAGGCTATGGTAACTCGAAGTAGTAAAAATTTTATCAAACTCGACAAAAGCATTAATAGCTCCACCCACTTTCACTGTAGACTGTATCCTGTTCTTATCTATATATATTTGGCTATCAACATCAGCACACACTCCATCTAAACACGTTGCTTTTGAGTGGAGGAGGAGGACCATGCTAATCAAAGCCTAAACAATATTTACTTTTATCAATTGTCGGACAATAGTTGAAAACAATGTTCCAATTCTAGGCAGTTTGCCCGAAATGATGGCTGTTTCAACTAAAGATTATAAATTTATAATGGAACTGTTTCAAGGTATTGAAAAATTTTGCAACCAGCACAATTGATCCCATCACCATATTGTCCTGTGGATTAAAAAACTCTCATGTAATATTTCACTGATATATGTCACTCAAAGGGAGTCCCCACTTGACCTGGGTCTCGCCATCTACTTCAAAAAACAAGTCCAAAGTCCAACCATCACCACTACTGTAGTTTTCAATACAAACATAAATAAAAGGAATAAAAAAAAAGGTCATGCAAAACCTAAATAACCAAATTATGAGCCAAACCAAGGCAAGAACAGATATTGTAAATTCAGAAATTACAAGGGCAATATAAACTGATAATTAAGCCAACACAGGTAAAATTCTCACTCTCCTTGAAGGGCTTGTTTGTCTGAAGTGAAATGAAGTGATAGAGTTACAAGTTGGGCAAGGAGGAAGAGGAATTCCCAAGAGTGGATCCAAGGAGGTCATTGCACAAGCTGGCGCCTTCAAGGGCCTTGTTCTCCGCCCTCGGACTGCTGCCGGCGCTGCTATTAGTTAGCGAGCCGAACGCGGTTTTCTGCAGGACCCCGGTAGGGGATGACCCTAGTGGAGGACTATTGTCCCACCCATCTGTCATTAGGTTAAGGGCAGATGAGTTCTTAGTGCAGTCACTTGTATTGTTGTTGCTAAGATGAAGAACCTCCCCAAGAGGACCACCCATAGAATTCTCCCAAGTAATTGGAATCCAATTAGCCTGTCTATGACTTGAGTCATTCATACCACTTCCCACACCCAACCCCATTTGGATGGTGGGATCTAGCTCCCTTGATAGACGAAGAGGCGACAATGTCACCTTTTCATTGGCCGGAGAAGATGTGGATGACATGAAATCTGGAGAGGTCATTGGGATTGAAATGGAAAGCTGGGTCCTCTCTGATTGCTGCATGTCAAGTTCAGGCCATGACACTCCAGAGCGATCCGATTGATTTTTTGGCCAATCATCGATGAAATGGCGAAGGGACTGTTGAGAATCATGAGTTTCTCGATCATTGGGGTGGTTTTGTGAAGAACCAAAGCTACGGCTACTCAACAAGGAAGAGTTTTTCTGCGAAGGGTTGAGTAGGGAATCAGACGTAACAAGCCCAAACTCATTCCTTGAGGATTCCTCATATGTGATCTGCTCTTTGTGAATCATAAAAGGGTTTTCCTTGGGTTTCAGATCAAGTGTGGGAGGCAGCATTGGAAGCGCAGAACTGTCCTGCATTCTCTCACTAGCATTCTCCTTGTTATTCATAAACATCCTGCAATGCAATCAACAACACCATTAGCAAACTGGATACATATCTAGTAATACACGCATACACAAATTAGACAAGCACGAATGATGAAATCATCTTTAGTCTAAAAGGAATCTCAACCACTAGTGAGTTCTGACCTGTTGATGGTGTTGGGAGCAGAAGAATCAGATGCAAGAGGCTGCAAATTTTTGGATTGGTGGTGTGAAAAGGTAAGAGTGTTGTTAGATGCAGCGTTGCCTGGCACCACTACAGAGATAGAAGAGGAAGCATTAGGCATGATCTTGGAGGATGCAGAGATATTATTATTAGTATGGGTTGAAGTACTAGTGGTGGTGGTGGCATTGGTGGGACTGGTAGTAGTAGTAGTATTAGTAGTGGTGGTGGCGCCGGTGACGGCATGGCCTGATTGGCCTTCCACAGGCTTTCTTGAACGATGGCGGCCTCTGTTCATGTGCCGCTCGCAATACTTCTGGTCCACGACGGCATCTCTCGAGCACCGCCATTTCTTCCCATCGGTTCTCCTACACCTTCCTGGCTCAGGATCAGTGTTGTTCGAGAATCCCAGATGGAAACCTCCCCATCCCACTACACCAAACACACACATCCCCAATTCAATTACACCATCAAATCATCATCATCAACACACAATCAACTAGTTAGTTTCACTAATCTCCCCTGTTTCTCGCTCTGTTTTTGAGTTCACAGTAAGTAAACACTAAATATGCAAATCTTGTGAATATAAAGGCTCAAGTTTTAGTATGTAATTAAAGCAAAAGGAACATACGTGTATTGGGTCTGAGAAGTCCGTTTGAGAAATTACTGAACCCAGCAGAATCAAGAGCTTTTCTGATAGGGATGAGTAGATGAGATGGTACGGCTACATTTGCAGTGATGTACTTGTAGATCAAGGCTTGGTGTTCCAGCTCCATCCACTGCGACGGAGTGAATGGTGCTCTGGTTGCACTTAGAACCCCATGCATGTTTCCAGTGCCGTAGCCTGATGATAACTCACCACATAAATGTCAAACACAGCCACATATGGATGAGTGGAAACCCAAAATTAAAGCAATTTCAAAATATCGTTTTTTCTTTTTATAAAGAAAAAGTAACTCCAGAGCGTTAAAGAACAAAAAAAGGGGGAGGAGGAGGGGAAAGACTATTGATAGAAGACAGATGTGTGTATGATATCCGGTGTGCAACATTTAAGTGGACTGGAATGATAATGGATTGAAGAAATAACAGTCAACTTTGCGTGTGTGAAGGAGAGATGGAAAGGGAAGGAAAGAGAGTAGTACTACAGAACCAATCAAAATTTTGAAGCTTTTTTTTCTTGCTCCTCCTATCCTATATAGCTCTCTCTATCCCGGCTTCATATCATATACTTTTCTCCTTTAGTGCCCTCTAGTTTACTGTGCAAGATTTATCTAAAATCCATCTCCCTAAAACGGGAAGACAAAGATTTTTCAAGGATTTTTTTGGTTTCACTTTTATCTTGACAAGACTCAAAACACAGACCTCCCACTCCTCCATCCATTTCCCTGAAAAGACCCTCCACCAATACTGTAAACAACCCATAACAACATACTCTGTCTCTCAAAATAAAATCATTTTTTTAAAATTAAAAAACCCCAAAAACACAACATTCACAGTCCAGAAGTCCCAAAATCAGAAATGTACCTGTAGTTCTGGCAGCAAAAGGAGAGAATGAGTGATAAGAAAAGGGGAATGGGGGATCAGATTTGGGAGAAGAGAAGCTAAGCATTTGGGCATCAGAGAAGTTAGTGTTAGATCTGAGGAAAGAGTTTCGATGGTGAAGAAGCTGCATTGCTTTGGAAGCAGAAGAGATGTCATCAGTCTTAGGGAGTTTAGAACATCTCCAATCATCTTCAGTGGCAGATCTCTCTTGCTTAAGGAATCCAGATCCGTACCATTTCTGCTTTGCCTCAGCAGAAGCAGCATCTGAAGAAGCTAGACAACCAAAGGCTCCAGTAGTAGAAGTAGCACTAGCGTTGTTAGTCTCTGAACCCACCAAACCATCCAAACCCACAGCCAAAAGATCCATATAGAAAACACCAACAATGAACTCAACTACACTAACATTATTATCTTCCTCTCCACCATTTTTTCTCCCCTTGGGGAACCCAGGCGCATCTTATTCTTATCTATCAATGCCAGATTTGCTGCTTACTTAATAAACCAACGACTTTAAAAGCGCAAACTGGAAACCGGACTGGTTTTTCCTCTCAAGATTTGATGTCCTCACAAAGATTAAATAATTGGAGAGAGAAAACTAAACAAATGACCGGTGGGGGAGCAAGCAAACTGGTTGCACAAGGTTTAAGTTTAGTTTACACTTACATCTCTCTCTCGAAGGACTTACTAACATATAAATATCTAATTTTTTTTTAAATACTTTCTTCCCCAAAATTTCATGATACAGAAATTATATTTTAGTCCTTAAGTAGATAAGATTACTTATAATTTAATCCTTTAAGGATATTATTGTGATTTTATTTTTGAAAAACATCAAGCCAAATAATATTATTGAAGAGTCAAATGACACTTAGAAAACTCAAATTTAATAATACATAAGAAGAATAATATATAAATATTGTTGAACAAAAGAAAACAAATAAAAGTCTAATTGATCATATATAAAAAAATATTCGTATGATGAAAATCATGACCAATTTTAGTGTTGACAACAAATGTTTACCATCAGATTCCATATAAGAATTGTAATTTTCTTCATAAATATAAATGTTATAGACTTATTTATATATTTCACCGTTGATAAAATGTTTTTCCCTATAAATGCTCAAATCTAAATTCATTTAGTACCATGAAGTTGATTCCTCTTCAAAGACACATTTCTTATGACCTCATCATAATTTAGTCCTTAAAAATGACATTCCTTGTAACATCATCTTTATTCTCAAATGCAATTTATAATTTGATGTTTAATTAATATAACTTACTTAAAAACTATATATTTACTCAAAAAGAATAAATATAAAAATGATATTATATTAATTTAATCATTAATATTAAAATTATTTGGGTATAATTAAGGAAATATCTAAAGAAATTTTAATTGTGAGTGATTACCTTAATTTTAAATTTGTAATGATTTTTAAAGAGTTAAATGGAAACTTAAGTATTTATTGAGGATTAAAATATAATTTTTCTCAAAGGAAAATTCTTTAGTTTTCTTTTAAAATTAAAATATATTTATACCTTCCTTCTTTTCTCCGGTTCTAATATATCTCTATTTTGGGTTATGGCCGTAGCAGGTCTACGGATGGTATCAAGGGCATTTATGGAAACCTACGTGGCCTGGAAGGATATGAATGTCAATGTCCAAGCTTTATAGTGTGAGTGACAAACATCTTTTTTTTATATTTAAATTTTTAGGACGAAATTTCTTTTTTTTTTCCATGTTAGATATTTGACCACAAGAATTTTCGGGGATGTTGTGTTGTTTTTCACTTTTTATAGGATTTAGATAGACAGGGATAGTGAAGGAAGAGGAGGAAACTAAAATAAGACTAGTTTTTTAAAGTTTTTTATTAAATATGCCTTGCAAAGTCCGCTAGCGGTTTCAACAAAGAGAGAGAAAGAATGGTTCTCACTCATCTTAAAGTTAAAAGGCCAAACAGGTGGTGGGCTGCATGAACAAAGATGCATCGCCACGTGACTCATTCGCCACTTGAAAATTTCCTTCATCATCTCATCTCTGTCCTTATTCGCACACTCTTTCTTTCTATCTCTATCTCTACTTCCTTCCATAATACAATATAATAAATGATACAATAAATGGGTTCGTCCTTCCCTAATTCAATTACACTAGAGATATATAATAATATTATATTGCTACATAAATCTCTCTTTAATTATCTCTTTCATCTCAATTTTGCCTCCCTTCATTGGGCAGTGGGCATAACTTGAGGGCAAAGTGATACACTCCCTTATTCCTACGCTTGTACAAAAAAGAAGCATTACAATTTTACTTTTTTTTTTCTCCTCAACGACTCAAAATTGCTTTTTTTTTTTTCTTTGTCGATGGGTTTCTTCAAATAAAAGTTAATTGTAGCTTTATATAATTAAACCATCCTCGCTTTTTCGGTGGTTGGAAAATAAACGGCATAAAGACAGTCACCCTAGGACGAGCTCACATCATTATTTGGGGAACAACAGGACAACTTGAAACCAAAATTAGACAGCTCAAGATGTGTCAAATAGTCAAACCAGACTGACGATGACGGTATTCTTACCACGATTTTTGTTCTTGAAAATGAAAACCAAATTAAATGAAAACTGGTGACGGAATTAACTAAGGGAAATATTCTTCACCGTCCGTGTCCTCATCATGTGTAATTTGAAAGTTTATTGGTTCAAATTAAAGAGCTAACATGCATGGGGTAAAACCGTAAAACAAATTAAATTGGATTCGAAACGTTTGAAGGCAATAATGTTGCGTTATTAAATTGTTCCCTCTCTTAGAAATTCGTATGGCGCGAACACATTACATTTATACATATACTCTCCGTTCAAAACTTGATGTATATTTGGTTAATATATTGATCCTTTCTAAGAAAAAAAAACTTGATGTATATATGTTGGGAAAACTGAACATATATACCAACCAAACAAGGAAAGAGTTAAGATTGAGTGCACGATTTTGCTGGTGTCATTTATTACTCTCACTCACTATTATTCCTTTTTTTACCTAAGGAAGTTCGAAACCCATCAGAATGGTTTTGAAGAGAGGAGGAAGGAATAGTTGCATTCTATTAAACTCAGTTTGACCATGGAGACAGACCCCACGATTGTCCAATGTTACAGGGAAGACAGGATTTATTATTTGCTTCCATTGTGAGACTCCGAAATAGGATTCAGAATAGTTGTTCATTTAAGAAGGCCCGTGTGAAATTCGGTCACACTCAAAAGTAGTCACAAGGTGCTCGGGCAAAAATTAATAGAAGAAGGGAAGGAAATGTGAATGGCGTACGTACAATGGGAGCTAGCTAGGGAGATAGAATAGAACAAGTTTGATAAATGTATATCATTGAAATGGATAAGGTAAATTTGGGAGTTAATAATATATTATAATAATAGAAGATAGAAGATGGAGTATTGAGGAATGTTGGGAGTAAACAGTGATGAGTGGGTTTTGATTTGGAGAACGTGATTTGGTTGAGTTAGTTAAGATGAGAAATTAATTAAGAAAAATGATAGATTAGATAGGATAGGTAAGGTGGGTCTTAGAAAAAAAAAAGGTGGGATTGGAGGGGCCATTAATATTTGCGTACTGCCTTTGTCTCCCGGGAATGGGATTTTCCACAATGCTGTCATCCTAATCAACTACAATGTAGTACAATCCTTTGGGTGCCTCACTTTATATTATATAACGTCTTACCTGCAATCAATCTCTCTTTCCTTTTCCAATTATATATCAATTGCTTATATTATTAATATCATATCTCTTCATAATAAAAAAAATTATATTTTATAACTAAATAATAAAACCAATCATTGATCATTTGGATTTTTTTATTAGTTTTAAAAATTATAATAATTTTATTATATATGAATTTACTTTAGTAATCTTTTAAAATTATGTAATATAATGATAAATAGTTTAAATTAGCGATTACAGGCTACTTATATTACGTTGCATGAAAAATGTCTAATTAATCAACAAGGTAGAGGACGGCCAATTAAGACGGTGAGACCTTATAATAATGATTATTCACTCCTCCAAATCTTCAATTTATGTCTCTGATCTTCTATCTCACTAAGATAGAATGTCTTCATTTATTAAACTACAATAATCTACGACATTAAGCAAAGTAATGATGCTTTCATGAAATACTAGTTTATATTTCACATGTTAGGATTATCGTATTCCCAAGATGATAAAGACTTGTCTGGATGTAATAATTTCTACATTTAACGATTTGTCTTAATTTCTAAAAGACCATCTCACTTAACAAAATATATATATGAATCAAACAAAAAGATGCCATTAAAGTAGGTTTGAAAATGACATCTAAACAAATACTCCAAGTATTAATTAATTATTGGTTACACAAACGAATTTTTTTTTCTTTATTTGTCAGTTACATTATTTAAAATTTTGTAGTGATTAATTTATATTTAACTTGTGTCGATTATTTTGTTATGACGAGAGAATCTTCTATTATTATACGAACTTTGTTTGATGTAATAATGTAAATCTAAGTTGCTTGTTAAAACAAAGACAATTAAGAAATTAAATAATTAAACTTAAGATTTTAAAAAGATTTCAAAAATAAATTTGCCCTTTTAGTTCTTCAAATAAAAGTCTTTTTAAAATGTTAAATAGTGTTTTTTTTTGTTTATTTTAACATAATATCATGGATATCTGACCTACAATAGGTTAACACTTAATAGTTAGTAATACATACACAGTCGAATACATTACCAGCTATATGTTTGAGCTACGAATAAACAAATGTTATAAATGAAACTTTTGATGAAGAAAACAATAGAATCAAAATTGATTCGCATGCAAGAGCAAATGTTGAAAGGAGAAATGTTTATCATTTTACAAAACAGGTAAGGGAACAATAATAAAGTTACAGAATTGGAGTGGGGCTTAGAAAGTGTAAATTTGGTACTATCTTTTGTTGAGTTCTTAATTTGGTCTCATATAGTTTTTTGTTACACTTTTGGTCTCATATCATTTGATAGTTTTCAATTTGATCTCATATCTTTTTTTGTTACATTTTTTGTCTCATATCTTTAGGTCAATTACAAAATTAGTCCTATATATTTGGATCAAGTGCAGAAATGATCTCATATATTTACAAAAAGATCAATTAATGTAATTATTTTGAAAAGATATAGGACAAATTCTGCAAATTGACCAACAAATATGAAACAAAAAATTATATGAGATCAAATTAGGATCTTTTCCAAAAATACGAAATCAAAAGTGCAACAACAAAAAATACAGGATCAAATTGACAACTCAACAATAGATATGAGACAAAATTTACACTTTGCCAAACTTAAGAAGGGTGAATTGAAATATTATTGAACACGACTTGCTTGAGAAAAAGCTATCTGATGTATCTATATCAAAGATTGAACGTAGGGAAGACAAGCCCTAGTACGGTCCATCCAGCTAGCTCCTTTGTATACCCTCATTATTATTCACCATTATGATATTTTCTCTTTTTTATTAAAAAAAAATTGTTTTCTTTGGCATTACCATTGTGCAAAGCTTGTGACTCTATGATTGACATAATTATGGAAGACGCGTTTGTTATTCTACTTTTTTTAAAAATGATGCGAAGTATATGCGATAATATAGGTAAAGATGGCCGGACAGGAAAAATAAAGAAAGTATGTATGTAAAACGTTAGAAGGTAATTAAGATCGATGAGCAACGATGGCGGTATTAAAAGTTAAACCCCACAAATAATGTGAATATACTATGTTTTCGATAGGTGAAAATTTGAAGGAGAGATTTAAGAGAAGTGATTATTGGTAGCGCGTGAGGAGAAAAGAAACGAAAAGAAATTGAGGTTGAATCAATGTTGTGAACTATAATGTAAAATCTAAACTAAACTTGATCTGGTGGGTTTTATAGATAATTTTTAAAATATTTATTAAATCTAGAATATATGATGCAAATTTGATGAAATTTTAAATTGTGTTTTAAAAAATTATAATATAAAAATAGAGAAAGAAAGAATAGAAAAGGAATAAGAATAGATAATGGGTGATCTTATCAGTAGGAGAAATATATGGTGGCATCCATGCCCTCATTATCGGCATTGTTTGTATTATTTTGATGGGAGAACTGAGAAGTGAGAAATTTGAGAACGCTCCTTCCTTTGTGATGTTGACGTGTCGACAGCGGATGTGGTACTGATGTGCCAACCGGGTCCACGCCATGGTATGCCCCTTTCTTTCTTTCTTTCTTCTACAGAAATAAATTATACTTTGTATCATATTTTATGAATCAATTTTACTTTAATATTTTATTCTTTTAAAAATGACATTTTGGTATCCTATTCTTTGTATCATTAACATTTCGATATCTTGTTCTTTCAAAAGTGACATTTTGATACTTTGTTTTTTTGCACCGTCAACACTTTGGTACCCTCTTTTATGGACCAATTTTACTTTGGTACCCTCTTATTTCACGATTTGTTACCATGTTATATCTTTGTTAAGGTACTAAAATATTAATGGTGCAAAGAATAAACTACCAAAATGTCATCTTTTAAAGAACATGGTACCAAAGTGAAATCGATTTATAAAATAGAGTATCAAAGTATAATTTATCCTAAATTATTAGGCATTGAAGCTAATAAATTACAATAGGTTCAGATCTTTACTTTAGTTAATTAGAATTGTGAAAGCTGAAAGAATTATGACGAACATAACTTTGTAGGAGTAACCAATATTTTGATAATCAAGTTAGTAAAAATATCGAAATAATAATTGCAGAAAATGAGTAAAGAAAAAAGTATCTAACTTGAATTGAAATGTTAGATGGAATATTTATAAGAAAGAAGTATGGAGAGAATAGATAGGATTGGATCATTTGTATTTTTTTTATTTTTTCAATGTATTTCTTGTGGAGTTATAAAGAAAAAAAAAAAGGAGGAGAGAAAAAAAATGTGAATTTTATAAAATAATACTATATATGATTCACACTTTCTTTTTTTTTTTT
>QANZ01020676.1:46823-66708 GCA_003254925.1 Chamaecrista fasciculata | reverse complement strand
TGTTATTTACATTTTGGTCCTTTCATTTCATTACATAGTACTACTCCAACCTTCATTACAAATATTCACATCTAGCACAAATTCCGAGACAATTTCATTACCATTTCATTTCATAACCACCACAACCAAAAAGTCAAAATAATATTTTTTTATTTCTATCTATTTCCATTATCAATTATCAATTTTACCCCTATACAATTTAAAAAAAACTATATATTTATTTCAACCAACCACAATCATTACATACCCTTTTTCATAATTTCACATCCTATTTTTTTCATTACATCTCAAACTAATCCAAACACCATTTTCATTACATAATTTTCTCATTACCATTTCATTACATAAAATCATCATTTCATTACCTACTTCTAATCCAAACACACCCCATATCTACTATTTAATCAAAAGATATTGAACCAAACCAGCAAAAGAAAATAATAGTCTAATTTGCTACTAGCAAAAAAATATGAAACCAAATCTTAAAACAAAAATGACATGATTTATAACTTGATCAATAGATGAAGGACCAAAAGAATATATAGTAGCTCCCGTATACTTGAAACAGGATTTAAGTAAAATTTTTAAATTTTATTATAAAATTCATTAATAAAATTAAATGCATGACAATAATTTTTATATGTCGTCTAATTCCAATATTTAAAAGATAAAAAAAACTAGCCCTTATATGTTTATTCATTAATAATAATGAAAATAAAATTTGTAATTGCCCATATAACAAGAATATAAATTCATAACATTCATGGCCCAAAAAAAATATTACGTAAATTTTTCTTTCCGACACCAATCACTTGTCAATCTCTTATTTTCTGCGTTTACTCTTCTCTTGTTTTCTCTTTCCCGACTCTCTTCCACTCTGTAAATATATATATATATATATATATATAATATACTATATATGTGTGTGTGGCCGAATTCCCCCTCTATATTTACTTTGACAAAACACCTCTCGTGTCTCTAACGTTTGTGGTGATTTTTAGTTATGTCATTAATGTTTCATTTGTGTCAGTTGTGCCCCCAATGTGAAACGTTAGTTTCAATTATGCCCCAAATTTCAATCATCCACAAAAAAAACACCATTTTCGCACGATTTAAGCTCGGTTTTGATCAAATTTCATATGGGTTTTAATTTTCGAATATCACAAACTTGATTCCTTGTATCAATTTCAAAGATTAAGCTCAAAATAGTCCTAAATCCGAAGAAAATTAGACCCGATGAACCCCAAAAAGGACCAAAACGAAATGCAGCATAACGAAGTATTTTTCTCAAAATTTCCATGTGCAAAATGATCCTTAGGAGCCTAAAATAAGTACCTATAACTCATTTATCAAAACAAACTGAAATAAACACGAATCGAAGCTCAAAAGTTTCAAAAAAAGGTACACTAACGAGGGTGGGGGCATAATTGAAACTAACGTTTCACATTGGGGGTACAACTAACACAAATGAAACGTTAGAGGCGTAACTGAAAATCACCACAAAATTAGGGCATGAAAGAGTATTTTGCCTATTTACTTTTTATAATTTATGCATATCCCCTCTTCGCTTTCTTTGTCCCCAGTCCCCACAACCATTACAACCCGGAACATCAACTCATCTTCAACATTCTCCCTTGATTTCTTTCAATGAAAAATATCTCAACCCATGGATGATATTCATTTCAACATATGTATAAGTTAATTCAATAAAATATAACTTGAAAAAGATATTAATATTGAATACAAAAATTAATGAGAATCTACAAATATGTCCAAGGGAACTCACCTTTTAATTTTCTGAACAAGCTAGGATTCGAACTTGCAAGAAATATACATTAGGGTGGCCCTATGGATATATTATGAAGCTTAAATTAGGGATGTTTTTAAGGTGGTTGAGACTATATAAAAGAGCAATTTAAATTCTCTATAATATATTATAGATGTATTTTGAGAGAAAAAGTACACTTTTAAAGTACTCTAAAGAATCTAAATTCTACAACAAGAGTTAGAAGTATTACTTTTTTAAGATTTTGGAATACGTATTTATAGAGAAAAAAGTAAAACATGAATGATGGTATTAAAGCACGTGATTGATGTAATACAGTTTAATCTAATTTATTGACGGTCTCAATTAAATAGAAAAAAATATTTGTAGAAATATAACCTATAATTTTAATCTCGTGTTATTAAACTTTAAACAAAATAAATATAAAGATATTTAATAATTGTAGATCAAAATGAACAACTATAAAGACTTCATGATTGTCTATATTTAAGATGAGTTTATATTTATGATCAATTTAAACATTATTTAAGTATATATCGGTTGAAATAAATGAACGTGATGCTTAATTTGATTTTTGAAAAGGAGATAACTTCTGACTTTCAAAATAAAAGTCATGATTGTACTGTAATATGAGCATCTTTAATAAGGGGGGGAAGAACATGGATCTTCTGAAATTCTCTGAAGTTAGACAGATTTAAGAAGAAAATAACTAAAACGCACAAGTCTACTTATCATTGAATAGGAATCTTGTAATTTTTATATGAACTTTTTTACTTAATTACAAAAGAATTACAGAAGATTTCACGACCCTCAAAGACAGAGGATCCAAGTCCCAAAAAAAAATGGGTATGTGTTCTGATAATAGTACTCCAATGATACTTCATAAAAATACATGATATAAATTGTAACCAAATATTATCATCACTTATTCACTTCACTTACATTCCACATGTCGCTTATTTATAAATATTCATTGTATACTTAATTGAGATATATTGGAATGGTAAGTGCAGTGTTTGAAATTTCCGACTAGTCCAATTCCGTATCGATTTGGATTGCTGACCCAGTTGAGCCAAAAAGCTGGAACTATTATTGATCGAGTGTTGATTTATTATCCTCCTCTGGACTTAACAACTGACTTGATTGACTCAATTCTTTTATATATAAAGAAACATTGTTCTAAAAATCCTATTTTGAAAAATGCTTCTTTTTAAGTTCACATAAACTAGAAAATGAGTTGCACTTACCTAGTTCAACGTAAGTAGGCTGCGAGAGCAAATGATCGTCCAAGTATCTGCAAGAACTTCACAGGGGGCCCTGCGAAGAATACTCCGCCGCTCAAGTTAGTAAGAGAGAAATATGATAGTAAGAGAATTATGGGATGCAAAGAGTAGCTAACCTTAAACTCTTGAGTTGAGTTCTATTTATAGAGTAGGGGGAGAGTGGTGGTCAGCGCGCGGGGCGGACCACGTGGCCAGACACGATCTCCACCAGCGGAGGTGGTGGAGACCGAGATTTGCGGAGCAAGGCAATCGTGGGTGATTGCGTGTCGTCTCGCTTGGCGGGCGCCAGGAAACTGGAGATCGTGGGTGTGACTAAGGTCGTGACCCACGATCTCCCTCAGCGAAGTTTGCGGGACAAGGCAGTCGTGGGTGACCGCATGTTAGTCCGGAGGCGCACGCTGTGACCCAGGGTGGAGCACGGCCGCCCCTAATGTTCAGACGGGCACTCGAACGGCTCCAATGCGCCTTGTCAGGTTTGGAGGGGCCCGGTGCGAGGGTTACTTAGGCGTACGCCCAAATAGTGATGTATCAAGTTCTATTCAATATTTCAAATGATAAATATGTAATATTTGTTGGCTTTTCTTTCAAAGTCCCACATCGTGTGGGAATAAAATTGAGGGGGTGAGATGTTTGTATAAATAAGAGTGAGGTATGAGCTTCTTTGGCACCACAACTTACATAAAAATCCTAATGAGTATATTGGGGTTTGGGTAATTGTGAGTCATTTTTGAGAGAAGGTTTGCAATTTTCTCCGGTCAAAAATTGTATTGAGAAGGGTTTGTAATTTTTCTGTGCAAAAATTACAAATAGTGAAGTTTGTCCCAAAGGAGAGCTGTGGAGTAGGTCTCGAGGCACCGAACCACGTTAAAGATTTGTGTTCGTTTCTCCGTTTCCTCTTCCTTTATTTTGTGTTTGGGTTGCGCTTCCACCCAATAAATATTATATTTATAGATACAAATAATTTTTAAAACATATATGATGTTTATATTTCTTTAATTTAATAACGACAATGATATGATGAATGTCCTTTTTTATTCCTTTAAGTTTATAAACATTATGATTCGAAGTCATTTTTTCATAGAGCTCATAAGTCATAATATACATAAAAACTATATTAGAATAAAAAGGTTTCATCATAACAAATGAGTATAAATAAGAAAATGTATATATGATAAATTGAAATAGAAAGGTATAGAGGGAATCTGGAAACGTTGGTAAGAGAGCCATGAAAATGTTGATGGGTGAGACGAGACCTGAGAGTGAGAGGGGAAAGGTAAGAATTTTTTAACGGACTTGATTAGACGAAAGTGTTGATGGCTCACTACTCAAAAGATACAGGCTACATATGGATCTCCCTTCATATTTACATTCTCACATATCGCCTTCATTTCTTCACCAACACAGTGTAAACGCTAGCTATGTATATACTAATATATGAGTTATTTATGGGTATGCAAATTTGAGACATTAGGCAGTAGGTAGCTACTAGCTACTAGCTAGCTACTTGATCAATTGGTTCCTCCACTTGGTTGAATAGAGCGTCAAGTTGGATTGCATTTATATTTAGGAATCCACCCCTCATTGTTTGTTGTTCAAAATCTCATTCGTTATTATTTTTTCTTAAGTTTAATATAATAACTCCGTATAAAATTAAACAGTTGGAAGATTTAAGTTGACCATTAAGTGGCTGGTTGCGACAGAAAGTTCAAAAGAATTTGATAATAATCAGCTTTTGCTCGATCAATTATTAGCTGGATGCATATTTAATTTGATTAATGGGTTAAAATTAAAAGAGGGAGATATATATATATATATATATATAGAGAGAGAGAGAGAGAAGACATTGTAGTTGTAGGGAGGTGGATATATCCATGATTAATTGAAAGAGACAGTATATAGTGGATCAATCTTAATTATGTGCACGGAAGCTAGCTAGGGAACAATATACACATAGGGGGTAGAAAAACATCAACCTCAACCTCACCCCATGCATGCCCAACTAGACCTAACAAATATATATATATATTTTATATTATATGCCTCCACCCTTTTTTGGTCGTCCATGTTTAAAACTATAGTCTATGAAATTAAAAATAAGAAAAAATTTACTATTTGGTCTCTCTTTCTTTACTAAGTTAACAATTTAGTCCCTTATTTATTTTACATACATATTTGCGTGCCCGTTAGGGCACGCAAAGCCCCTAGTATATATATATTGCTACACAACTCTGGTTGCCAACTGTTCAAAGACCAAATTGCTATTTTTTCGGAAAGATTTGGTCAAGATTTGTAGTAAATACTAAATATGTAGAATGAAAAATATCAATACAAAAATATCTATATATGTGTGTGTATATATATATATATATATATATAGGAAGAAAACTTCATCATTTGTATGCGGATCACCTGACACTTTGCTTGAGAGGCAACTTAGACTAGAGAACAGTCATCACCACTCACCCTTTGTATATTTTGTTACTTTGTTTTTTAACAACAAGAAATGGGAGAGGATTCTAGAAAGGACAAAACTTCATTTTGGTCCTTAAAACTATGGGGTCAATTTATTTTGGTTATATTTTTTGTTTTATTTTGTTCTTCAAATTTTCACAATTATTTCATTTTGATCTCCAAAATGTTGTTTTGTCTAGTTTTTGCTATTACTTTTAATCTTGACAATTGAGATAGATAATTTTTCTTTCGTATTTGTCATAATAAGTGAGTTAACAAATAAAAAACAAATCTTATTTCTTAGTCATGAATTAAAAGATAAATTTGTGGTTGATTTTTCTATCAAACAGTGTACATTTTGTTTTTCTCTTTGCAAATTCACTTATATCATGACATGTGAAAAAGATATAGTCTATTTCAACCACTTGAATTAAAAGTAACAAACGAAATTATATGAAATTACATTTTAGAGACTAAAGTATATATAACAAATGTGAAAATTTGAGACTCAATACTAAACTAAAAAAAAATTATGATTAAAATAAAATTAACCCTATAATTTTAGGACCAAGATCACTATTTCACCTTCTAAAAAAGACCAACCAAACCAAATTTCCAAGCATAATGATTTTAGAGTTCACCTTCTAAAAAAGACCAACCAAACCAAATTTCCAAGCATAATGATTTTAGAGGCATTAGAGGTCATGAATGCTCACGTGACCATCGTCCCTTTTCCTCTGTTCTACTTCTTTGCTCTCCAATTAATATTAATATTGAGTGATCACCAAGTTTTAGTCCCATTGTAGCTATAAGACAAGTAAACATATATATATATATATATTCAATGACGACCACCAATATGATTGCAAATCTCATGCATCCATCATTCTCGATTACTACTTAAGGCATGTTTGGAAACCTTACTCTCAATCTCATCTCATCCAATCATCATCTCATTTTAGGATTGGATGAACAGTAATGGTTTGGTGTTTGTTGGAATCTCCATCTCATCTCATCTCATCCACATCATCATCTCATTCACAACATCATCTCATTTTCTTTTACAATTACCAATTTATCCTTACTTATACACCTATAATTATCTATACTTTNTATTTTAGTCCTCAAACTATGAACTCAGTTTCTTTGACTCTTAAAATTATTTTTTGATTAGTTTTTTTCTCAAACTATGCAATTAGTTTCTCAAAATATAGGGTTAAAAGGTCAATTTGGTCCTAAATGTATGCCCTACTATTCATTTTGGTCCATTATGTTTCAAAATATTTAAATTGCTCCTAAATGTTTGCAAAATATTTCATTTTGGTCCCAAGTATTGAATATGGCTTGTTTCAAGTTCAAACATGATGAGTTTAGAGCTACGTATTGTTCCCGAAGAATACCTCCATATATTCTAGTTGAGACATTTTACCAATATTTATGACCAAAATGAATAATTTTGCCAACATTTAGGACCAATTCGAACTTTTTGAAATATAATGGACCAAAATGAATATTAGGACATACATTTAGGACCAAAATGAACCTTTGACCAAACATTTTAGTGTTGTTTTGTAATTTGCATTATGGTCCTCAAACTATTCTTTCTTATTTTTTTGTCATTGAATTTCATAAATAGACTCTGTTATTGGTGACCGGGATTTTTTAGAGGCTCCGACTTATGATTTACACATGTTAGGGATTGATTAATTGGACCAGTACAAATTTATGGACCAAATTGTAATCTTAAAAGTTAAAATAATTTTCATGTTATTTTCACGTTGACCCATCATCTCATTCAAATGGATTGATCCAAAAACCTTCATAAAAAAATATTTCATCCTCACGCTTTCCAAGAGCATCTAATCTCAACATCATCTCATCCAACTCACCACCAAACACCTATCATCTCATCTCATCTCATTTTAATATCTCAATCTCATTTCATTATTTCTTACCATTTATACCCCTATACAAAATAAATAAATCCAACAACCTATTTCACCTAACCACAATCATTACATACCCTTTTATATAATTTCACACTCTATTTAACATCATTTTCTCTAAAATCACCCAAACACCAATACATCATCTCATCTCATCTCATTACAACATCATCTCATCCAAGTGACTTGGATGAGATTGGCTTGAGCTGCAATTGCTCCCAAACAGGCCCTAATTAATTGCTCCTCTCGGGTTGCGAAACAAATTGCACTATTTCGTTTCAAAGACAAATTGAAGACTGGCAATCTACCATAAGTATTAGATACTCCCTCCGCTTCTATATATATATATAATGTTTACACAAATTAAGGAAATGATTAATTCACCTAAAAAATTAGATAAAAAGATTAATCTATCCCTATTAAATTACTTGGGAAATGCTTATTCATTTATGACTCTACTATATATTTTGGGGATAGAATGGTAAAAGAATAATTAATGTTCTCTTGAATTTATAAAATATCATATATTTTTTAAAAAAAATTCTAAAACATCAGATATAGAACTGGAGTATCAAATACTAATTAAATAATGCATTCAATATCATGTATATATATATTGAGCTAATTTAATATGATAGGTTTTGCATCATCGCCATGTGTAGATGTAGGTAGCTGAGGGATAGTATAGAATATAGAGATGATAGATGTAGTAAAGGAGTTGTATTAGTTTAATGGGTTATTTTAACGAAGTATCGATGCAAGGGCATTAAAATAGACATATGCAAAGCACTGATTTTTCTTTCTAGGGTTTCTAAATTCAAAAGCTTGAAGATGGTGGGAGGGGCCGGGTGTGTAATCCCAAAGGCATGTCTTATCACCTTTTTGTTGTTTGGTCAAATTAAATTAAATTAATTAATTAAACAAAAGGTTGCGATCTTCAAGCTAGCAGCCACCATCCATGCTTCTTCTTTGCCTTGTCCTCCTCACAACCTAGCTACTCTACGACGTTTTATAGCTTCTGTCTTACATATATAATTATAAATTATACTAAACTATACATACATATATATATATATATATCTTGATTCTTGCATGTAAACTCCATTTCATGTTATCCCTCCCGTCTTATTGGTATTTGACTATTTGTTTATATAATTTTTTGTATATTTAATTACACTCTCCCTCGGCCCAATTACCTAGCTATATCTAGCTAGTACCTACCTAACTACGCTTGTAACAATTGGGAAATTAAATAGGTAACTGAGCTACCATTTTCTGTCCCTCTGTAAAAATATATATATGTCAAAATAATTAAGATGCGTGCTATTAGAAAATAAAAATAACAGCGGGATTATATTAAATTATATTTTCCCGTTCGAATTATGAAAGCAGATAATAAATAGCGAGATAATAGTAAATCATATAAGGAGTATATGACATATATATATATATAATCTCAAGAAACTCCCTTCACGGTATACGACCAAAGCTGTGATGTATACGTATATATATATATATATATATTCGTTGTGATTCTACACAAGCAATCTGAGTTTTTCCACCGAAAGTGCAAGTGTCTTCTTCCTAACCATAAAGTTATTCTTCTAAATTTCTAATAACCATTTGTAGCAGTATATATATTATATATATACATTTGAGCAAGCTTAGATGCATGTGCTTGTCACGTCCCACTATACGTTCTCTCTCATTTTGCAAATCAACATTCAATTTTCTTTCTCAATCATTTTTTACTCACAAGCTATCTTTATATGGAAGATTATTGAAAGCAATTTCACCTTCATTTTCAAAAGCATAGACACGGAACTATATGATACTTTTAATGATAAGTTTTTTTTTCTAATTATGATTATCCACGATAAATAAGGTCAAATAATATTATCAATTTTGGTAATGATGATTTAACCAATTACTTACTTTTGCAATACTATTTGATGACACTATTTGCTGAATCCTATTTCAATGGAACTTGATGAGAACAAAGAAAATGTTTATTAATAGTAACCCAAAGCTTCGATTTCGTTATATTTAGACTTGAAATAAGAGAAAAATTACCAACTTCATGAAATGAGAAACTCATTTTCGAGTTTGACTTAATCTTGTTTACTGACGATTCCAATTGGTTAGAGAAAAAACTCATAAAGAATAACCCGTAACTTTGATTTCTTCGCATTAAGACTTGAAATGATAAATATATAACTATATTTAGTAGTTAGCTAGGGACCAATTGTTGAACCTATTATAAAACATTAAGAACTTAAATAAAAGGCAAAAAGACCCTTTCATACCCCTAACGTTTGGGGTTAGTTTCAGTTATGTCCCTAACGTTTGATTTGTCTTAATTATGCCCCCAATGTGAAAGGTTGGTGTCAATTATACCCTAACCTCAATTTTTTTGGGCCAAAGTCCTATTTAGGTCCCTCAAGTTTGCTCAAAGTTCCGTTTTGATCCCTCTAGTCTCTGGCGAACTTTCCGGCGAGATACACGACGGCCCCGACGACTACGAAAACTCCTAATTCAAGGTTTCTTGACCTTCGGAGTTCAATGGCGGCCTTCATTTTGCGAACAAGTGACTGGAAATATGATTTTCAGCGATTGTATAATTTTTCGGCGACTATGTAATTTTTTGGCGGTTTGCTAGTCATTTTTTCATAAAACAGAGGCCGTCATTGAACTCAAGAGGTAAAAAAACCTTGGATTAGGAGTTTTCGAGTTGTCGGAGCTGTCGTGTATCTTGCCGGAAAGTTCGCCAGAGACTTGAGGGTCCAAAACAAAACTTTGAGCAAACTTGAGGAACCAAAATAGGACTTTGGCCCAAAAAAAATGAAGTTAGGGTATAATTGACACTAACGTTTCACATTGGGGGCATAACTGACACAAAACAAACGTTAGGGGTATAATTGAAACTGACTCCAAACATTAGGGGCACGAAAGAGTCTTTTGCCTAAATAAAACTATTGAAAAATATTAAGGACCATAACAGAATAAAAAACACATTTGGGATCAAAACAAAATTTGGAGTAAACAATAGGACCAAAATGAGGTTTTGACCTAAATTAAATTGTCTACAAATTTTGCAGATTGTTATTTGTTAAAATTGTTTGCGGGAGCTGCAGGATATATTTATACAGTTAACTATATTTATATATAATAGTAAATAAAAGTTGGATTTTGAGCTGTACTCATGGCATCCATTAACATTAATTAACTTTGTCATTGGGGCGACCAAACCCTAGGAAAAGAAATGCTTCCATAGAAAATAGAGCTGTGAGTATTATATACGTGTGTTGTTCTTGTAACAATAAGATGATAAGTTATTTAAAAGTTATATATAATACCTAGAGACGAGTTTATTTCTTAAACTCCTAAAGATGCCCAACCATGACATCATTTTCAATGTTCTAAATCACATTTCCCACTAATCCCCCATATAAATAAGTTAACCAACAACTCTCGAAGCTGCAAAAAGTCATATTTGTCCATCGTGTGGCTTCAAGTTGATAATTTGGCATATAGGGCTCATTGGACATTTGACTATATATTTTCCACGGATATATACATTAATGATTCAATTTACTTAAACGAGGGTTGTTAGCATATGATTCTACGTGAACAGTGAGGGATTATAGGTCGAATTTCTTGAGTCAGACGCTTCTCACAACCATCAACATGGATTATTCAAACCCTCTGTCACATGCAAAGAATTAAATTAAAACGGGGTATCGATAAAAATATTGAGTAGATAAATGATTTAATGTGATTCTTATATATGTTCACGTATCCTACAAATTTTTTAATTTTCGAGGGGTGCGACTATCGAATATTCGCACGCATTAGACCAAAGTATTAATATATTAACATGACGCCTCTTGCTTTGGTTAACCTTGAGCTGCAACCCCAGCATGTGAGGAAATCTTGGGATTGAGTCCTGCTTTATTTTAGGTTTTCTCTCCTTGTACTTAATTGTATGTCTATCTTTTTAAAAAGCGATACTATATACTTATAGAGAATTCGATCAAAGAAAATAAATTATTGCATCATTCAATTTATCTGAGATTTATATAACATATTTTATTACTAGCTAGTACGCACACAGAACTTCGAACAATCAAATAATAAATAATTCGACATTCCAAAAAATTAATAACTTCATAACAACTTTGTTTCCTAATTAATTACTGCATTCTCCCTACCCTTTTTCTGACCCACAGAGGATCCCACAGCGAATTGTCATCGAAAATCCTTGCGCACATAATAAGTTTTGCTGTTTTGGAATTTAATTCGAGGTAGTAACTCTCAAGCATCATTAATCATTATAGGAAATCATCGACATTAATTAACCTCTTAAACTTGGTCCAAACAAATGACTTCATCGCCAAGGTTTTGGATTTAATTAACAGTGTTGGCGGGATGTCGCTTAGATCCTCATACACGGATACACCCATATTAATAAACTTCTAGACTCTTTGATATCTTCATTTCATAATTATCATAACAAATAAAAGAGTACATCTAAAAATTAAAGAATGTATATATATATATATATATATATATTTATAGATCTGAATGTTGGAGAGTAAGACATTATTAATTACTTAATCGTATCATTTTGGGATTAACATAACAGTATTGGGTATCGCCTTCGTTCCTCATGTACCTAAATATATCAATAAACTTGTGGACTTTTTGATATATATATATATATACATCGAAAATATATCAATAATCTTGGTCTTACAAATACCGCTACAAATAATATAATACTTATTTCTTATTTTTCATGATTTCATGAATGTAAAAAATAATTATCTAACTAAAATATGGACAGTTTATGAAATAACTTTATCTTTAAAAAATGAACTAATTTACGTGTCGTCATTTTGTCAAACTCAACATGGAATATATATAGGTTTCTTTTTCTGTTCAAAGTTTAATTGTATATTCAAACATAAATTTATTAAATACACGTGACTCAGTTATAACATCGTGTATTTGCTCAGTTAGAACAATACCATCAGGTTTAAAGTTTCTGAAAAATACACGTGACTCTACTTTCTCCTTAAATTCTTTGTTTAACATAGTTTTATTATTATTAATTTAAGGCCAAAACATACGTTCTTTAATAAAATCTTGAAATCCTAATTTTGAACTTGCACTTGATCATAGGCATTCAAGTAAACCCAGTATATCCATATTTGGAAGCTGTTACCATTGGAATCTTTTATTCAATAAACTTATTCTATTTCTTTTCAAATACTTTTGCCTGAAGCCTCAAATTTCTAAATCTTTTATGTCTCTTGACTGAAACCCAATATGGATTGTCAATTTGTCAGGAAATGATGATAGATTAGAGAAGAATTTGGATTGTCTTAGATTAATCAGAGATTTACATAGGTCAAAGAGAGGAACTTGGAGAAGATATTGTTTAATAAAAGAATAGTACAATGTAATAAAATGCAAAGGACATACCACATGATATGAAAGGAAACGCATGGTACTTTTGTTTTGGGCTATAAACCACATGGTATTTGATTTTTTTGTTTTTGGTCAGATCATGGTGTTTGATTGTAAACCTTTAATCTACACAGTTGCAAATTATAAATTGACCAAATACAAGCCCAAAACCAAAAAGTAGACTCAATAAATCATATAAAGGCGTAGCCCAAATTTCTATGAGGCCTGTAATCTCGAAAGATTTGGGCTTGATGCAAAAAAGACGGATATGAAGTACGGATTCGTTAGGCCCAAGCACACAAAACTCCTCTAATATCGTACGAGGAAGTTTCACTTCAGATGGAAAGTAATAGTCGGAGACTTCTACAGCGACGAAAACACGAAATAGGGGTTTTTACTTTTAGGGTTTCTGATGCAATTGGGGATTTAGGGATTTTGTACAGTTACGAAGCGAGGAGGTAAATTGATTATGGATTCTGATCAAGCCAAGCTGTTTGTGGGTGGCATTTCCCGTGACACCACCGAAGATGTTCTGAACGATCACTTCGCCAAGTACGGCTCGGTTTTGGGTTCCACGATTTCGGTGGACCGCGTCACCAAATGTCCCAGAGGTTTTGGCTTCGTTAAGTTTTCTGATACTTCCGCAGCTGATAGAGCCCTCCACGACACGCATGTTATACTTGGAAGAACGGTTAGTTTCGCTTCACTCTCTGGTTGTCGATGATTCTGGCTCTGGGTGCATTTTATTTTTGTTTTGTTTTTTGTGTTATGAAAGATAATGAAAACTAGGAGCAGGGAAGGAAAATTGAATATAACCTAAGAGTTAGCCTAAATGAGTGAAACAGTTCATTAAGGCTGGAGAACTGAGTCCTTTGTAATTAAATTGTCAAGTCTCAGGACTACATCTGCAATGTCTATTTTGCTAGAGCCAGGAAACAACGGTAAATTATCTATTATGCGTTTATTTATGGTTGTTTGATGTATGACTGCTTTAATTTTCTTTTACAGGTAGAAGTGAAAAAAGCAATACCCAGAAGCGAACAGCAACAACAAAACCCACCGCAGAGTAGAGGTATAAGTAACTGTAGTAATAATGACTGTAGCTATGACCACCTTAGGACTAAAAAGGTTTTCGTTGGGGGCTTGTCAGCTAGTATATCCGAGGACGAGTTTAAGAAATATTTTGAGAGGTTTGGTCGAATAACTGATGTGGTGGTGATGCAGGACAGTATAACTCACCGGCCTAGGGGATTTGGGTTCATTACTTTTGATTCAGAAGAATCTGTTGAAAATGTGATGATGAAAAGCTTTCATGACTTGAATGGTAGACAGGTAGAGGTCAAGAGGGCTGTGCCAAAAGAGGGGAACAATGGTTGTGATGGTATTAATAGAATGAGATACAAGAATGTTAGAGAAGCCCCTAAAAGTTCCCCTCACTACAGTCCTGGCTACACGTCCCCTGGGTTTGCTCCTCTTCCTTGGTATGGCGGCGATGGAGTGTATTGTTATGGATCTAACACGTACAGTTGTTGGTTCCCTATGGGAGGGTATGATTGCAATGGATATGCTTTTCCATTTAATGCTCCAAGGAACTTCTGGTATGGCCCCATGTTAACCAGTGCTCAGACTTGCCAGGTGCCATATGCTTCTCCAGCTACTGCATTTGTGGGTGGGAGGGGAGGACTACTTGGTAGTGAATTTAGGGGTTACAACAGCGTGGGAAACTTCAAATTTAATCAAGTAGTCGGTGTCGATGGATTTCTTCCCACTAATGTCATGTCACCTAAGATTGAAGAGATAAACCAGGAAGTTGAGATTCTGAGTTTGAAAGAAAGCAATGCTGAAGCTTCTAGTTAACAGACAAAAAGGCCACTGGGCCTTCATACCTCTAGGTAAATTCATGCTGACTGCTTCTTACAGTGCAATGTAAGGTTGATCTATTCTTTGATAGATTGTGGAAGGGCTAGTCACTCTGCTGATCTGTTTAAATTTGTGAAGCTACCTCTTTCTGTGTCATAAATATGTAGTTATAGATTTCCGTTTAGTTCTGGAATTTTATCAGTAGAAAATTCAGGCTCCTGTAAAATAATGGCATGGGAATCCTTTCTTTTCTTTTCTTGTCTATAATTAGCTGCTATCTTTATCTAATTTTAGAAGTGAATTTCTCTTTTTACTATTGCCTACCATTGCTTCTGTGGTTCTTTTGTGCGCTTATCCTGGTTGAAGTGCAATGGTTGTTGTTTACTGGTCTTCTAACTATCCTCTGCAGCGCATATATACACCCGGAGTATGAGGGCGCAAATTTATATAGTTTCATGTATTTAAGCTTCATTGATCCTTTGGCAGATTTCTGTTCATTGTTCTAATCTTTTCTGGAATAGGTGAAAATGTTGACAAAAAGAACGTCAGATTTTCATTTGGCTTGTGTTACGAGAAGCCTTTTCGTTTCAAATAGGGTGAATATAGTTCACACCCAACCTTAAAATCACAACTAGAAACCTGTTCAGTTCTCACACATTGTCGTCTCTAAATTAAGTTACCTCCTCCAACTTTCTGTATAACACTAAAGTAACTGCATCTAGAAAATCATAATCAGGTTGTTGCTTTAGTAGTTGCCGTAGTAGCATTCTTGGGTTTTGTGTGATGCATCCTCGTGAGATGATCATTACCATTGTATGCTTGGTTTTTTTATCCACTAAAGTAAGCATATTGATAAAGTGAGTAAAGTTAGCGGTCTACCTCAATCTAGTCTATGTCTTGTTTTGACAACAGACCGGATCTTTCATTTGGTCGGGCCGGATTTTGAGTCTGGGTTTTTAGACCCAACCTGATACGAGTACACATATTTCTTCACTGAAGAGAGTGATAAAAATAAGAAGAGGGAAAAAGAAATAAACCCTGCTAATATAATTAACTTATTCTCTTATTTCTATCTTTCTCTTCATTTTAGTTATTTTACCCACATGCTTTAGCTATACTCTTTTATGCTCCGATCATATTATATATGGCCCATATTTCTGGTTTTGAAGTGTTGTTTTTTTTCAACTTTTTATACCCAATCATGTATCACAATCGCATATTATTACCCTATCATTATCTTTTATATTTTGAATTGAAATGCAATCGTAGTGCTTGGTAAGGCTGAAAGATTTGTCTCCAAATTATTTATTTGCACTGAAATGTGAGATCTTTGAAGTGATCAATGAATGACAATGCCCATACTTTTCGGCCATGCTTTTGTTCAATCTTTAGGGATAAGATTAACTGACCATAAATATAAATATATAATAACAATATCATTTTAAGAAATTTCGTTCGCATAAATGGAAGTGAATCTCTGAGATAGGCAGCTTAAAATAATGCAGAAGGGACACTAAATGAAAAGGAAAGCCGACGTTTGAAGATCCACATAAATTATTGTATACCTTCGTTTTCGTCAACGACGTCTTTCTAATGGTGTAAACACACCAAAGTCATGTATGCTTAAATGACGTTTGCGCGCCAAATTTGTGGGTGTGCCATCTTTGTGAGCTTCTTATAAGGTGCTTTCGAGGCATGAGTTCTTTTTTTGTCAAAAATTTATTTTGGTCTCTAATTTATTTAAAGTTCTGTTGTGATCCTTAATATTTTCTTTTCATACTGTTTTGGTTCATAATATTTCTTAAAAATTTTATCATTGGGACCAACAATGAAACTTTTAGAAAATACTAAAGACTAAAATAAAACAAAAAGATATTAGGGATCAAAATAAGTTTTTGACCTTCATTATTTTTGCATGGTCGAAAATGACATTTGAAATTTGAAATTTGAAATATTATATAACTAGAATCGTTGATAAGAATAAGCAATAATTTGTTTATTATTGTTCGTTATTTAACAATTAGTTTGGTCAATGGCCAAAAACAAAATCAACTAGTTTGGTCTGATCTGATCGGAGGCCTAAATCAAATATAAATACCGACGAAATTTAAGCCACGAATTATTTCTAGAAAAAATAAATTGAACAGAAAAAAAAAAAGCTTTAAAAAAACGAAATAAAAAGGGAATGGCCCAAATCTGGGATAATTTGGGGTTTTGTGGTGAGGTATATATATATGTTTGTGTGGAAGACAAGATGATGCGATAGAGGAATTTGGAGAGAGAATGATACTGGTTAGCCAAGCTCCCGGAGGAGCGTTATCTGCTAGATGTTCCCTCTCGTCATCAATAAGATTCGTGAATGCGAATCCAACACTCTTCTCAAACGGCAAACCCAAATTTAGAAGCAAAACAACCCATTTAAAACCCTTGCAAATCACACACGCGAAGGCTGAGGGAGTAGACTCTAATTCCACTACTACTACTACTACCTCTTCCTCCAATTCTGCTCCGTTCGCTAATGACGAAACCGTTTTCCTCAGTGGAAACGATGTTCCGTTGGAAGGGGTTATCCAGTTCGAGAAACCCAGCAATTCTTCTCGTTTTCAGAATTGGGGGTAATTCAATTCATCATCTTTGCGTTGAATTGAGTTTTTAATTCACAAGCAAAAGGGTTTAGTCTTTCTAACATTTGTAGGTGTTTGTGGTTTTTGATTTATTGTGTTGCAGACGTGTGGCTCTTTTCGCTGGTGGAGATGTGATGGCTTTGCTTTTGTTTGCCACCATCGGGAGATTTAGTCATGGGAAGTCAGTTCTCGATATTGAGACGCTGCGAACGGTTGACCCCTTCATAGCCGGTATTGCTTGTTTGTTAATTTGGTTAAACAAGTGAAATTTATATTTTTGCATGTTCTTCTGAAGCCAGGGAGAGAAGAAAATAGAAAATAGATTGGAAAATTAAAATCCTGAATATATGTTAATCCTGCACAGGTTGGTTTTTAAGTGCTTACTTCCTTGGAGGTTACGGGGAGGATGGCCGTGGAATGAACGGTCTGTCAAAGGGTGTCATAGCTACTGCCAAATCTTGGGCTCTCGGTATCCCTGTAAGTTAAATATAGCAATAGCATATTGCGGCATTAGCGATCTCTTTGTTGATACTTTTAAGTAGCTATTTTGCTAGTTACCGCTTCCAACTCACATATGCTTCCACAAGAAAATTTTTCTGCATTTTAGATATATGGGATGATCAGATTGCTCCATCCAACAAGTAAAAATAAAAAACAAAAAAAAATTGTGTTGTTGCAGAGTCCTTTTCTATATCCTCTGGTCGTGGTAAAGAATATATGTCATTTCTCATGTTTTACTTTCTTGGCAGATAGGAATTGTAATAAGGGCGGTAACATCAGGTCATTTACCAAACTACGGTTTCGTGTTTGTGACTCTGGGAAGCACAGCCGTTTTACTTACTACATTTAGAGCATTATTGTATACTGTCTTTCCGGTTAACAATAGCAAGAAGAGTGATGTCTATCGCCGTGGGAGCCCCTTTGAACTTTTTGAGGTATGTAAACTTCCGTTGTCATTAAGGTTCTTTCTAAATCATACTTCAAGAGTATCTATACTATTGGTTTCATATAAACTTGAAGCTTTGCGATGCCTTAACAAACTTTACCTATACTATTGGTTCTTTCTGTGTTGGTACTGCTTTGTTTTGGTGTTAAAAAAAGGAGCTGTAACTTGCTACCTATGGAATAGCTATTCTTATCTTAATTATCTCATGGAACTCATGCTTGTCGTTCTCAAAGCTATTTTTAAAACTTGTAATACATGTTTTAAACCAGATTCTCACACCCTAAAATCTATTGTTTTTCTTTTGACATCTTTCAGCTTAGTTTGAAAATAAATTCTAATTTGTTGATAGATTCCTTCAATTCCTTGTGTTAATTTCGTTATTGTTTAAAGTGTGTTCTCTATTGTAGTTGCTGACATCATTAGTACGGAGGTGGTAATTGTTGGATGCAAGTTGAATGCGCTTTTAACTTGTACATATACTTGTAAGAGGTATGTATTTATTCAATAAGAGTTTCTGTCAGCCAAACTTGTTTACTATGATCTCTTTGGTTGTATTATAAAGTGTAGTGAGTCGTTTCTATCATGCTCTGTTTCATATGGATGCACTTTGGTCAACTAAGGCCCAGTTCGTTTGCGCTCTGATTATAATTTGCTCTGATTATAATCGTAATAAGTATGTTCGTTTGCGTTTTTTTTCTGATCAAATTATAATCTTTATTTTTTTATAATCAAACACACCCAATTACACTTATACCCCTATATATATACCTATAATTACCTATACTCTAATACATTCAATCACACATCACAAGGCTAAAATAGTAATTTACCTGAAATGGTCGATCGATTCTGCCAACGGTGGACCGAATGTCAACCTGAAAATGATATCAGGCCCGACGTTCGGTCCACCGATGCAAAAAATGGTCGATCGAATTTCAACCTGAGAATGCTATCAGGCCCGACGTTCGGTCCACCGATGCAAAAAATGGTCGACCGAATACCTGAAATGAGCCGCATTGAAATTTTTTTTCGGGTCCGAAGTGTTTTTTTACATTCTCTCTCATCTTGTGCCAAACGGTGAACCATTTTTTTGATAGTCCACCGAATGTCGGAGCCTGATTATTACACTTTAGTCCTTTTGGTGGTCCACCATTTCGGAGGCAAAAATAGAATAGTCGACCAAACCAAATAAGCACCTCACAAGTTGCCTATGATTATAATCATATTTTCACGATTCCCAAGGCAAACAGTGACAAAATCTGATTTTCTTAAAAGCAACAATCACATCCAAACACACTTAGATTATAATCAAATTACATCTTACTTTTTCCTACTTTTTCCAATTTTTTCTTCCATTTCTACCCCTATGCAATTTATCAATTTCCTTACCCTTCTATCTACCAACCACAATCATTACATACCCATTTCAATAATTTCACACCAAATAATCAACTTTCATCCAAACACCAATACACAAATAATCAACTTTGATTATAATCATACTCTGATTATAATCA